>JAOTOM010002354.1:0-99544 GCA_034440615.1 Ashinkailepas kermadecensis
TGCTTCACAGCGGCTCTAGCTTTTTGATACGACCTTATATTTACGATATTTGAAGCTTCTTTATACATTCTGAATTCATCTTTCTGAGCCTTAATTGCTTTTTATCAAATCTGGCATATGCCATGTTGGCTTTCCTTTCCTTCTTTTGCATCTTTGCTTTTGGGGGACATGTCTAATCTGAATTTCCCTCAAGTAAGATTTGAACTTTTCCCACATTTCACAGGCATTTAAATTGGGGAATTCTTCTTCCCATTCTATGACATTTAAAGCTCTCATGCAGTCAAAGTCTGCCCTGTTAAAATGTGGAACCTTTGCCAAATTATCCTTGATTGTGCCCTCTACTTGTGCCTTGATTCTCACTATGTTACGGTCACTTCTTCCCAGAGTTTCTCCTACGGTCAAGTCTTGAACTAAATCACTTAAATCTGAGAAGACAAGGTTCAAGAATGAGCCCTGCCTAGTTGGTTCCATTACAAACTGGTGTAAGAACAGGTCCTCTGCAAGGCATTTCCTAAACATTGAAAAATGCTTGCCTATTCCTTCCTAAACATTGTACATGATGGGGAGCCAACACCAAGATGTTCATATCCTTTTAGATTAAAGTCACCAAGAATGAGGCATTTCCTCCAAAAGTTTCTACTGATTTCCTTGCAAATCACCTTATTGAGCTCCAGTTGCTGAGAGTGTGGCAAGGTTCCTGATCGGTGCAAAGCTCCTATCCTCAGTGTATTGCTGTTGTCTTTTCCCACGGTGACATCAAGCCAAATGGACTCCACAGACACATTTTTCCCCCATCTGCCACCTTTTGAGAACTGAATAAGCTATTCACATAGATCATTACACCACCCCCTTTCATCGCTGGACCCCTATTGCACGAAAACATATTGTATCCCTGGATCTCATAGTCCTGCAAGTTATCACCCCTCACTGACCCATGCCTCAGTAATGCAAACAAAATCTGGTTCCTCCTCAGCAACATAGCACTTGAACTCATCAAATTTGGATCGAATGCTCTGAGCATTAAGCATCATACACTTAACATATGTCCCATAACCAGCTTTGTCTTTTTCATGTGAAGTAGTTCTTTCATCTCTGGGTGAGCTACCATTCTGCCCCCTTGAACTACTGCTATCCCTATTTGCTGACTGTGAGATTCTATTGCCTAGGCTGTCATTGCATATCCCTGCGATGGCAATGCCACTTCTTCCCTCCCCACCCCATTGTCTAGTTTTCCTGAAGGACATGCTCATATACTTTGATTAACACATGCACCCCCTTCTCGGAGAAGTGCAGGCTATCCCTTTGATAGAGGTCCCATGAGCCATAAAACCTGCACCACTTGTCAACAAAGGTCAAACCTAACTGATGGCAGAGCCTACCTACCCTGGCATTGGCTGCCAGTGCCCTAGAGCTCCACTCAGAGGAGACTCCAGCCCTAGGCAGAATAGCAGTCACAATGACTCTGCTATTGCTTTGCTTCATGGTGGCCAGAAGAGCCATGTAGTCCTGGAGCAGCTCCTCACTCCTATCAGGACCTATGTTATTTACTCCTACCTGCACTACAACTGCACTAAGCTGATGCTCACTGGTGGCCTGTGCCACCACTGGGACCAGGTCTCCTGCCTCTCCGACCTTTACAGAACACCCTATCTAAATGCTGCACACGAGAGTCGCCTATGACCAGCACTGTCTCCTTGCTACTATCCTGGGGGCAGTCCTCCAATGCCTGGAACCTATTTGATGTTACTATGCATGCCTGCTGACTGCTGAACTGTTCGACTAGGTTGCCTCCCACTCCTGCCACCTGCCACTCACTGACCCCTTGCTTAGGCTCGCACCTCCAAATCCTCCACCCCCTAACTTTATGCCACTGCCCCTCCTGTGAGCTACCAGAACTACAACTCTTCCATTCACTAGGAACACTTTCCTCTACAGATATCCCAGCCACCTCCACAGCAGGGGAAGCCTCAGTTACCTGGTGGCCTGTGACCACCTGGGCATAGGATGCCCCTGCTGCAGACTGACCCCTATGTGTTGCCTTTTCTTGCCTACCCTGTGCAACAAGGGCAGCCTTGAGCTTGGAAAGCTCTGCCTTAAGGGCCCTAACCGCCTCCTCTAGTTCCTGCATCCTGGTAGAAACCATCCTACAGGCTGCAGCTTATTCCTAATACACAAAATAACAGAGCAGATAAAAATAACTGACAAAGCTTAGATGTATGCAAGTTCCTAACAATGCCGCACTTACAAGCTAATCATGTCATTACCATGTTACTATGGTTGGTACTATGGTTGGAGTCATTGTACCTGGTCAGGGTCAGGTAACCACAGTCTGGTCATCAAATATATACACCATTGTCCATATAAGGTTCAATGTGACTCAGATCCACCAACACACTAATGAAAATCATCATAAGTGATTTACCTTATTTGACCCCAGACATGTCAATGTTGTGGCAAGTATGTAACTCTTTGTTAGAAACTGCATGCTGGCATAGTCATCACCTAAGAACACATTTTACGCATTTTGACGTCATGATAGCAGCCACATTTTATTTAACTATCAGGCCTGCTGACAAATGACTCCAACCTGGCTCTTGAAAGCCCACCTCCCTCGCCTACCAGCTTCCTATCTATGTAAGCTAGGACAAAATACAGAACATCCTTAGAAAGCTCTCATCTTGGAAAGCCTGAAGCGTACTCACAATTGCATTTTGTCCGATATTGAAGTCACCAGAGGTCATATGCCATTATGCAGATATTGACTTAAATCCTTCAGAATGGTTTTAAGAAAGGGAAAGTTTGTGTTACATGGGTATAGTTTTTTTTAGAGAGAACTAACAGACCAATGTAGTTATATTGATCATAGTAAAAAGTGTCAAGACAGGGTAAGTCAGGCCAGGTCAACATCAGGATTGAAAACCAGCTTCCTAACCATGCACCCTAGATATGCAGATGAACTGTCATTGGCAAGCTAATGTCTTTGATCCATCCCAGGTCAGTGTCCTTTGATGATCTCTACCGAAAACCTGCACTGGATATGTAAACCAGATGCATATGAAGGCACCGAAAGTTTCGAGTCTGTACGTCCGCAATTTCGTTTACAATCCCGAAAGAGCAGAATTTGAGGGATGGGGTCTCTCGCAAGATCTGTCATGCACTGCACGGCGTATTGTGATACACTATTTACAAAAGTGAAGCCATATTTTAGGTATACTGAAATGGATCAATGATGTTAATTTTCTTCCAAAAGGCATACAATGAAACCCAGGGCATGTTTTTTATTCATCGCTCATTGAGAGCGCTGTTGTTGCTTCTGAATGTCAGGCATGTTCGTTGTTTGCCATTGGTTTTGTCATTTCACCATCTTCATTATCTTCATTGTGAAATGTTAATTACCTCCAGCTACTTACCTGACGTACTTTCCATAAACTATATTGTTATCGTGATGCCTGATTATAACATGCTGAATGCGAACACTGAACATGTTGACTGCAATCAGGATATCGGAGGATTTCGGCAAAAATATGCAATACTCCCCTTGCCCAAAAAACGTATTTATAATCAAAACAATGTTTTCGTTTTATATTTTGCCAGATAAATGATGGAGTTTCATTTCAGTGTGGTTGAAGGTGTAACTTTCGATGTACTGAGATCACGACAAGTTACGTGACGTTAAGTCACGATGCTATTTCGCTAGCATCAGTACAAATTATAAATATGACGCCAAAATATATTTCTAGATTTTTATCTCACATAAACAGCATTGTTTTCATGTCGTTACGATGTTTCGCCACAAAGTTATGGGCAATCAAAGACCCCTTGCAAGATGACTTCTGAAATATTCCACCAGCTGTAGTTTTTGAACCGTTGCTCGAATTGCGCTCATTTTTTTTCGGCTGGATTCGGAGACCAATAGTTCTACAGTGTGATTTTCGTCATATTTAGGATATGAGGGTGTCAGCACCGGTGGGTCTTTCGTGAAATGCACCTGCTACTGCTGCCACCTTTGGCTTAATTGTTTAACTCATTACTGGAACTGGCTGATTAAGAGTGGTTTCAACCATTGTGTGGTTTTAGGCTTATAAAACTACTTCATTCCAAAGTGTCATTGTTCCTTTGCAGAGGAGAGGAATTTAATGACATTAGACACCAATGAAACGATGTCCCATGCATTCCTAGGGAACGTTTGGAGTCGGACTTTGGCCGGATACATATTTTATTTTTCCCTTATTGTCTTGAATATTTTCATACCTTTTATAAGTGAATGTCCGTCAATTCTTCTCTGTCCTTGCCATGTCACCAGACCTTGGTATTAAGTTCACATTGTTTTGGTGTAAGGGCCGTATTTGACAGCTTCTTGGCTTGCAGAGCATGACATAGTTGTATGCATTGTAGGATTTTACATTTCTGAGTACTGAGTACTGAGTTCAGGGAAAATTATGCCAACAAGCACAAGTGGGGAATTTGTTTCGATTATGCCAAGATCATTAAGTAATTGGCAAGTCATTATAACTTTAGATGCTATGATGTCAGTAGGTGATGAATTCATGTAATTAGTAATGTATGCACAATTCCATATATGGTGAAGCTCGTTTCTTTTTTACATCAGAAACTCTTATTTTCGCAAAGCATGCATGTGTAGTCATCAAAATTGCATGACACCTATCCTCGTAATTATCGTAGAATTACTATGTATGTAGCTATGAGAGAAGGATGCACTACATCCTTCGCTTTACCAGTATGTTGCGTAATGGGTAGTATAGCATGGTAAATAGCCTGGTGCAAATGCATTTTGCAGCACGATTAACTATTATAACACTGCTCAAAAGGCCGTCTCGGCCTTTTGTGCTGATTTTCACGTCCAGAACACACAAGAGTATATGATGTACATGTAACTTGGTGATGACTGCGGGTTTGAACGCAGGCTGAGCCGTTCTGGAGTTTGCGGGCGTAGCTGTGGAGATGACGAGCCAGTCCACTGACCAAGACGAGCCGCTGACCACTGACGAGATCCGTCAGAGGTCCGCCAGCTGGAGTCTGGCCGCTGATGCCCGCCTGCTCGCCACCTTGCAGTCGTTCTCTGACGTCAGTACTGTTTGTTTTTATCTCATTTGTGCGTCTGTGCGTGATTATTGTCATGGGTGGAGCTTCTCATGATTTTTTAGGAAGGAGGTACTTGTCTAGCTCTGGGATGTCCTTGCTGAAAACAAACTTAAAACGAATAAGCCTCATCTCGTTCAGTGGTCTTCTTGCTCGCCGAGAATCAGGTGTGGGAAGGTCACCCTGTGTCGTCTGCACATGGGGCACTACCACGTCATTCAAAGCTACTTTATGTGGGAGCAGTAAGCCTAAGTATATCAGATGCTGCACACCTCTGATGGTACATAATGGCATGTCCTGTCTGAATTGGGTTACGAACCTCAATGCCATTTTGGACGAACACAGTTGGTGTCACTCCACGACATGCTGGATGACAACTCGCACATTGAGCCATCTTGGTGTGCTTTCACCTTCCTACCACACAGGTTTTCTTGCAATGTATGCTGCTTGGTGATTCATCTCATGTGCACCTGAAATGTCAGAATTGAACAACTAGTAGGGTTCAGCGCAAAATGAATTTTGGAGTCGACGCGCCCTAATGCCAAATAACTAACTGCGGGTACGTGGTCCCCAAACATTGTTTACATTTAATGTAGAACATATGTGCCTCTACTGGAAATGATTGCATTAAACAAATTCCCTGCAATCATTTTCGAAAATTCCACCTTTGATTTTGTGAACCTGTTTTTTTATTTGTGCTTAGTTTGTGGCATGACATGTGACATTGTAGTAAGAGCGACACAGGGGCTGTGCATTTCGTTGTGAGAATGTTGTTCGCGCTCTCCCCCTACCGACCCAGTTATCTGTATGCACGTACAAGCTGACTACAATTATATAGACTGTGTTTCTTGAAATTTCTGATAGACTGTCTATTGCATTCTGACTGACTGTTTATTGTATTCACAGACTCTCTGAGCAGTCTTTTAACATCAGTCAAGTATTGTCCATTTCATCCGCAGCTGTTGCGGAATGTTTTTGTCCGTCTGTCTGCAATCCAGAAAGCTGGAAAAATGTACGATTGTGCTTGATCCTAGCGGTGTTGGGACTGGCGGAAGCGAGTTGACCAATGACGTGGTTAAGCGCGGATCGCACAAGACATGCATCCATGCCTTCCCTCCTCCGGCGACCGAATTATTCGTTATTGCGTATCTCCTCGCTTAGTCCAATTGGCAAAACATGTGGAACGCAGAACCCAGAAACAAGGTAGAGACGATTAAACCGGAGCTGGGAGAATGGCCATCGTCACATCGTAAGTCGACAAAGGAGATGACAGTCTGAGGTGGAAGTGGATAAATTAGCAGTTGTTTGCTGGCGTTGCCGTAGACAGTGCGCTGCCGTCTGTGGTGTTGCCGCCGCTGGTGCTGACAGCCATGTGGCGGTCCCGCAGAGTCGTGCAATTGTCGCAGTTATCGCTTGTTGTTTCCGGCGAGCGGTTCGAGCGCCGTCAACTGGTTGAGGCCGGTGAGAAGACTGCACTCGGTGCGAGAGGCAACCTGGTAATGCGACGCTGAAGCCGTCAGTGCCCTGCACAGCCACCCGTCGTGGCCAAGCTAGGCCGAGTTATCGGACTCAGCGGCGGCCGAGTCAGCGGTCCGGGTCGGGCCGCACCGGGCCGTGAACGGCAGGCTACCGCCGGCCGCCAGCCGCCGTCCCAGCCGTCGCTGTCGCTCCTTCACGGGAATCACGCCTCGACTGGTTATTGGCTCGCTGCGAAGCACTAAGAGCGTCTTCAAGTCAGTCTCAAATGGCCCGTAGTTGGCCGACGCCGTGTCAGCCGCGCCAGCCGCCAACGCCGCCGGAGCCTCTGATGATAGAGGACCGTCCTCTGGGATCGACAGATAGATATTGAGGAAGGGCTCCAGTTGGTACGAGCGCGCCATACACGTGCGACACATCACAAGGCTGATCAGCTCACCGCGGAAGATGGAGTCGGCTATGCTGTGCGGTTGAACGCGCGGAACCGGCTCTGGAGGCGGTGAACTGGCTCTGGAGGTGGTGAACCGGCTCTGGAGGTGGCGAACCGGCTCTGGAGGTGGCAAACTGGCTCTGAAAGTGCGGAACTGGCTCTGGAGGCGCGGAGCCGGTTCTGGAGGCTCAGAACCGGCTCTGGAGTTGGTGAACTGGCTATGGAGGTGCGGAACCGGCTCTGGATGATCAACTTCAAGCGGCATTGGTCAGTCTTGGTCGGCGCGCACGTAGCAGCTCGTGTGCGTCCTGCTGCTTTCTGTCGGTGAACTGTGGCATTTTCGGCGATTATATTTTGCGGAGCAGAATACTGAGGCTGATGGAAGTGATGCCGCCGCTGCCCGTCAGCGCGTGTGTCTGCGCGAGAGTCGCTCTCTTCCTTACCCTCTCCACCAGCACTCGCTCTGCCGCCGCTGTCGGCGTTCTGGATCTCGTCTTTCTTAGCGTCGCCCCATCGCCACGGCCATTACAATCTAGAACGTTGTCAGTGTCGTCCAGCCGAATGTCACCTCCACCCTCACTGTCACTGCTGCTCTCTTTGCCAGTTCTGGCATCTTTCCCTGTGACTTCTTCTTAACTCCGTCGACCGGATCGTCCCCTCGACCGCCACTGTCTTTCATCTTGTCCTTGCAACCCCCTGATTCAAAATTTGCATGCGTGCACAATGGTAGTAATATGATGCATAAGATTAATTAAAAGTCGCGTTTAAGTAGCACTTACTACGGAGCCTGGTAGAAAGTTGTAGTCGGCTGTCTGTCACCGACCGACGACTGCCATATCCCTGACATCATTGCAGGCTTGGTATTTTTGTAAACTGTTTGAGAAATTGATAAACAAGAAAATGCTGTAGGTTGTGGAACATCAACACCTTTGAAGAATTATCCAGTGCTTATTCGCTATATGACTCAACGGTCGACGTGTCGTAAAACCAATAACCAACCAACCATTGTCCGCTATAGCTTCATGAGGCGGTGCCATAAAGCAACAATCTTCTTTGATATTGACGGTGCCTTTGATAATGCCTGACGGCCCAGTAATATTGGTAAGTTATATCAGTTCGGCGCACGGAGTTCCATCAGCCCTTGGCTCAAGAAAGCATACAGACATAAAGACATAAAAGATCAGTGCAACTATGAGCCACAAGGGCCCTTCTCGGTTGCACTCTGGACATTGAACCAGTTGCCAACCAAATCCTTCGATCAACCCTCCCTGGAATACAGAAAAACAAGCCCTCTATTCTTATAATGATTCTCTATACTGTTTTTAAAGATGTTCAGTGTGCTGCTACTGACAATGGTTTTTTGCGGGTGGTTTTTTTGTTTTACTGTTGGTGCTGCTTAACCTTTCTGTTTAACTTATTTTGAATTGATGATCTCTAATTGCATCATTTCTGTTAAATTTAAACATTTCTCTGAGATATCCCTGTTCCTGACCACGAACAAATTTAAAGACCTCGATGAGATCTCCTCTCAGCCTTCTATATCTAAGTGAAAACACATTCAATTTCTTCAATCTTTCCTGATATGCCAGGTTGCCTATACCATTAACCATTTTTGTTGCCCTCTTTTGTACTCTCTCTGAAAGCCAACACTCTTTTTCATAACTAGGGGACCAAGCTTGGACACAGTATTCCAAATGTGGCCTGACATGCACAGTAAAGTTTCCTGATGACTTCCTCACTTGTGTGTGATACATTCCTATTTATTGCCCGAAGCATTCTTAGTGCCCTCTTCCTGGCTTCTTTCGTCTGTTCTGATGCCCCAAATTTTGTGTTCAAAGTAACACCGAAGTCCTTCTCCTGCTGGGTTACAGATAGTACTTGGCCACCCATCAAGTATGGAGCCTTCATATGCTGCCTACATGCAGCATTTTGCACTTGTCAAAATTAAATTTCATTTGCCATTTTTCGGACCACTTCACAAGCTCGTCTAAGTTTTTCTGCAGCAAGACCTGCTCATTGTGTCCTGTTATTTATTTATGTATTTATTTATTTCACGATACATGCCCTCCACATATAGTGGCTGTTATGGACAGTCTGGGTATAACTCACAGATATTTACAAAGAAAGGATAGATTTGTAGTCAATAATGGGAACAGATGCGCAACAACATTCATACACCAACATAATACAATGCCCGTATCACTATCTGCACTACACACACCGTGCTTGCAACACGAGCTATACACGAGTAGTTTATAGAAGTGATATGAAAGCGATGACCTAAATGTGAGTTCATGGTGTACACAAATCCATTTTTTAAGTTTTTTTGTGTGACTAGTGTTGCTCGTGGAGATAAGCTAGTACATGCTTCTTGAAGTTAGACAGGCTATATGATCAACATGGTCGACGCGCCCTAAAGCCCAAATAACTAACGAAGTTAGACAGCTTCCATGTTTTTGTTTCAGTAGGGAGTTTGTTATATAGTGGAAGACAGACGAGTAGAGAAATCTCATGCGGCCCGCCTCTCTGTGTATGGCTGGCAGGTGCAGGTGGTCGTCTGCACGCGTATGACGGTTTCGCAGGGCAGAGTTTGCAGAGATTTGACCGGCAATGTGCGTTGGCTCACCCGTCAGAATGATCTTGTGGAGCAAAGTAAGGCTGTGAAATAGATGCAAATCAGCTGCGGTGAGGAGACCCAACTCGTTACGGGCATCAGAAATATGATCAAATTTCCGTAGACCTGACACGACTCTAGTGGCGAAGTTAAAGATCTTGTCTAGTCTGTGGATGTTTGCTGCCGACCCGTTCCCGTAAACAGATATGCAGTAGCGGATATTGGATATAAATAGGCTATTGACTATAGTGAAGAGGGTACTGGTCGGCAGATGGTGACGCAGATGGTTCAGGGCCAGAAGGAATCCAGTGCACTTGCGGACCACAACAGCTACATGGGAATCCCACGACATGTGGCGATCAAATGTCACCCCTAGGTTACTACACGAATGACTCTCATCCATCACGGCGTCCCTAAAGCACACTCGTATCGGGGTAATATTGCGAAGATTTTGACGCGATCCGAACTTGAGAAGTTGAGTTTTGGTCGGGTTTACCTTCAAACCGTTATCCAGGAAGTAGTCGTAAAGTTGGTTCAGACATGTCTCCATCTGATTTATCAGATTTGGGAGATCAGATTTGCGACTGGAGATGAGGACCTGGGTGTCGTCTGCGAACTGAGTGACGTGTGCTTCCGGGACGTGCAAACTGAGGTCGTTTGAAAAGATGCAATAGAGGAGTGGACCTAGTGATGAGCCTTGAAAAACACCTATGTTGTTTGGGAGAAAGGAGGAGAGATGCCTGTTTCCGCGTTGATCTGAGATGCTAACAGCCTGCGTGTGACCTCCCAGATAAGCCCTAAACCAGTCAGTATCGATTCCATGGAGTTCTAGTTTAGTGAGTAGTTTGGTGTGATCTATTACGTCGAAGCATTTACTGAGGTCCAGAATGCAAAGGAGAGCTACTTCCGAACGGTCCATTGCTGCTAGTATTTTGTCCGTGACTGAGATGAGAGCGGTTTCCGTAGAGTGGCGTGGTCTGAAGCCGTGCTGAGTTTGGGCCAGTAGGTGGTTTGAGTTCAGATAGTGATAGAGTTGTTTCTGCACTACCCTCTCTGTGATTTTGGCGATAACCGGAACCAATGAGATGGGCCTAAAATTAGAGGGATCCGAAGGATCTCCTGATTTGTGAATGGGAGTTACTATTGACTGTTTCCAAGTGGAGGGGATATCAGCTGTAGTCAGGCATGTGTTTATAATGTCGAGCAGCACTTCTCCGATAAAAAGAACAGAAATTTGATAACCTTAATACAGATCCCGTCGGGTCCGCAAGCACTTGTGCTCCTCATGTCCATTACAATTTTTGTTAGCTGTTCGAGGAATATGGGTGATACTTTATAGGAGCTGGTAGATACGCGCGATAGCCGGCAACTGGGAGGTGTGTGTTCAGGCATGTTTGCCTGGCGTTTGACCTCTGCTGATACCTTAGGTGATACTAGCAAAGTATTGATTTAGATGCTCATGTAGGACCTGAGGTTGAACTCTATGAGAGCCTTTTTTGGTGTCGATAATGGGCACGCCACGCAGCTGATGGGCCTTTTTGTGCAATCTTTCTGCTAATATCGTCCCTACAGTCAGCTCTAATAGCTGAGTGAAATTGTCTGTTAAGTACTTTGTATGTGCTTCTATCTTGCAAGTGCAAAGCTACATTTCGCCGGTGCATGAGCTGTTTGGTAGCTTCGCTGACATGTGGTGCTGTTGGGTTCCGAATTTTGATGTTTCTGAGTGGCAGGTGCTCGTCGAGAATCAGTGATAAATTATTCGTGAAATAGGGTGGAATATACCACTTTTTGAACACTCAATCGACATCCTTCTCCAAGAAATATCGACATCCTGCTTCTTGATGCGTCCTTATGAAGTCTTGTGTCTCCTTTCTAACAGTATCTCATTGATAAGTACCATGCTCACGCTCTCGATAAGGGATGGTGATACACAAACATTTTGCAAACACAATTTCAGGTCAAGGGATTACCTATAATGTAATATGGCATACAACACCAGTTTATTGCACGTATATGTTTTCTTCCTATCCAGAATACAGCTCTTCCCGAATTATAAATATCAAAACCAATGATAAAAGTATAGTCATGAGTACGCCATTGGCTCAAATTTGAGTCTGAACAACATCAAAAGCATTTTAAAAGACACTAATTCCACGGTAAATTTCGACATCCTTTTGTGCTCGTTTCGACATCTCACACCTAACGAAAAACCATTATTTTAACACTGTCGAGAATAGGTGTCAGCAATTTCAGCAGGGTGTCCCATTTGTCCGTTACTGAGATGCGCCCAGTGACCTGGACCCGGTCGATCTCGCCAAGGTCAAGGGTCAGTTCCGAGGTATCTACTCGTCCGTAAGAACGTGACTTTATCACGGTGTTAACTGAGGCAGGCCTGTTTACTTTAATGGAACATATGATAAATTTATGAGGACTGTTGTGGCAGAAACTCACTCTGGTGCTGCCGACAGAGATGGGCGAGTTTGTTATGATGACATCCAATAAAGAGCCTGTGGCGAATGTAGGGCGCTGCACTGTCACGGTAGGTGAATAGTTGCTGATGAACTCAAGGTGGTGTGTTTTGCTTGGGCTATTAGCCGTGTCGAGAAGGTTACAATTTAGATCACCTGCGAGGTAGAAAGTGCCGGTAAAGTTCAGTGTCGCCAATTGAACCTGTCTTTCGAGCTCAGCGAAGTCATCATTTAAGGCAGGAAGAGTGTTACGAGGAGGCCGATAGATTGCCGCTAGAATGAAATACTTTCCGCTATTCCCTTTGACTTTGGCCCAGAGTGATTCTAGTTTGGAGCTCGAGTTCGGAGGCGTCGAAATTTTCAAAACGGTAATAGTTAGTGCTGACTTGGCGATAATCGCCACCCCACCGTAACCACTAGAGTCGGGCCTGTCCGCACGTTTCACTTGGTAACCGGGGAAGTTAATGAGACGCGTGGGGGTGCTAGGCCGCAGCCAGGTCTCAGTCACCACAGCTAGGTCTAGAGAGTAAGAATGAAGGTCGTTGTGTAGTTCAAGCAGCTTAGGTTTGATATATTGTGCATTGATGAGTCCCAGGTGAAGCTGTCCTTTGCGCTGTTGAGCTGCCACATGGCTTGTTCCGCCCCGCGATCCGCGTCTTCTGCCGCCCCTAGCGCCGCGCCTGCCCCGGCGTGTTTTCTTGGGCGCAGTTTTTGGGGGGAGAAAAAATAGCAAGGCTGACGCTCCCCTCGGTCAGGTTGGCCGAGGGGAGCGCTGATGATTGAGCGAAGTATATGATGGGCCGTGGCGTCCAAGCACTGTGCAATCACTGTCCAAAAATTAAATTTCCCTCAGAAAAAACAAAAAAAAATTTCCTAAAAATAATACCCAACTTCCCCACAAATAATTTATAGGTATATATGTTTTTTTTTTTAATTTCTTCCTTTTTTTTTTTTTTTCTCTTTCTTTTTCTTCTTTTTCTCTTCCCCCCCCCCAAATAAAAAAACAAAAAAAAAAAAGAAAAAAAAAGGAAAGGGAAAGGGAGGGGGGGGGCCGCGGAAAGGCCCGGGTCCACGCGCCCCCCCCCCATAAAAAAAAATTCATTATATTCTTTTAAAAAATAAAAAAAAAAAAAAAAAAAAAAAAAAAAAAAAAAAAAAAATTTTTATAAAAAAAAATAATAAGAACAATAGTGGCCCCAGTACTGACCCCTGGGCGACTTCACTAAGAACATTTTTCCATGACTTTGTACCATTTAGAATCACTCTCTGCTGTCTATCTGAAAGTCACAACTCTATCCATTTTAGGATGCTGCCTGCAATACCATGGCCCTGAAGCTGCATCATTAACCGTTTATTGAGTACCTTGTCAAAGGCCTTACTAAAGTCGAGATATGCTACATCAACCTGATTTCCCTGATCAAATTGTTCTGTAGCAAAATAAAAAAAGTCCAAGAGATCTGTGAGACACTATCGCCATTTTCTAAACCCATGTTGAGTATCTTGAATTAATCTGTTTCCTTCCGGAAAACGAACTATTCTATCCTTGATAATTGATTCGAGTGCCTTGCAGACTAGGGATGTGAGGCTTACTGGCCTATAGTTTTCAACTTTCCATCTTTCTCCTTTCTTGAACATAGGAACTACATTTGCCCTTTTCCAATCTGTTGGAGTTTCGTTTTGTGAGACTGATCTACAAAATATTATACTAAGTGGAATTGCCAGTTCCTTTCCAGCTTCCCGCAATACCCTAGCATAAATTCAATCAGGTCCTGCTGCCTTGTTTGGCTTTATTTTCCTGATATAATTGAAAACAACATCACTATCAATGAAATCAACATCGTTTATCTGATCACCTGTCACTGAACTGTGCGGTTGGCAGATTAGTCACATCTTCCAAGGTGAACACTGATTTAAACTACTTGCTCAGCTCCTCAACTATCTCACCATCCTCACTCAATATAGCCACATTTACTTCCAGTGGACCGATTGTGCTTGAAACTTTACTTAGCTTGTAGAAACTAAAGAACTTTGTACTGTCCCCATTACAGTTCCTAGCCAAATTCAAGTATTTTGCTCGCTTTGCTGCTCTGGTTTTCTGCTTCAAAGCGTCTCTAGCTTTTTGATACGACCTTAGATTTACGATATTTGAAGCTTTCTTAAATACTCTAAATGCATCTTTCTTAGCCTTAATTGTTTTATGAAATCTGGTGTAAGCCATACTGGCTTTCCTACCCTTCTTTTGCGCCTTTGCTTTTGGGGGACATGTCTAATCTGAATTTCCTTCAAGTAAGATTTGAACTTTTCCCACATTTCACAGGCATTTAAATTTGATAATTCTTATTCCTATTCTATGGCACCTAAAGCCGCTCTCATGCAGGTCAAAGTCTGCCCTGTTAAAATGTGGAACCTTTGCCAAATTATCCTTGATTGTGCCCTCTATTTGTGCCTTGAATCTCACTATGTTTGGTCACTTCTTCCCATAGTTTATCCTACAGTCAAGTCTTGAACTAAATCACTTAAATCTAAGAAGACAAGGTCCAAGAATGAGCCCTGCCTAGTTGGTTCCGTTACAAACTGGTGTAAGAACAGGTCCTCTTCAAGGCATTTCCTAAACAGTTTACATGATGGGGAGCCAACGCCAACATTTCCATATCCTTTTAGATTAAAGTCACCAAGAATAAGGTATTTCCTCCGAAAGTTTCTACTGATTTCCTCGCAAATCACCTTATCGAGCTCCAGTTGCTGAGAATGTGGCAAGGTTCCTGATCAGTACAAAGCTCCTATCCTCAGTTTATTGCTGTTGCCTTTTCCCACAGCAACATCAAGCCAAATGGAAGCCGAAAGAAAGCGCTGACTGAAAGGCATTTTCGTGTCCGTGTGGCGATCATTATTTCAGGCATATATCTGCGGATGGACGGTGCGCCACAAGGAAGCATGCTGAGTGTCCCTTGTTTGCTATTGCAGTGAATATAGCGGATCTCTCATCACACTACATCGACCAGCCACTCATTGTAGATGACATTTATGTATGCCATTGCTCCCGTGGTCTGCACAGTGTGCAGACAGCTGCACTTGACCGTACCAAAACTAGGGAAGCGGTGTGATACTACAGTCTGCTTTTTCTCTGCCGCAAGCATTGCTGCTATGCATTTCTGTCGCCGACATCAATGCAAGGACCATGCGGTCGAGATACACGGTCGGCGTATTCCCGATGAGCATTGGTCCGGCTTTCCCGGCGTGGTGATGGCCTGCCGTGTTGCATGTAGTGACCATGTGGTTGGTTCGAAATAGTGCACCAAAATGTTGCAATTTATGGAAGTCATGCCACACTATTTTTGTTGTGCATACATGCAAACGCTTTTGCTTATTTACGGCGCTCTTATACTATTTAGGTGTTTATGAGTTACGGCAGTTTTATTCATGACGGAGCTCCAAGACGACGCTATGAACGGTCCAAAATGTACAACACCCAGTGCACGAGTGTGATTTCTCCCTGCACCAAGATCCTGCAGCGGACCAACCGACAGCGTTTCCTACCGTTCCACTAACGCCTGAGAGACATGCGTCGTGAATGCGGTATGACACCGAAGCGTATGGTGTGCCTGCAAGCCCTGAGTCTGCAAGCCCTGATTCGATCACATTGACGATATGCCAAGATCCAGGCTGAGCCTTCCTTGTATCTGTGACGAGGAAGGCTGATTCGATTTAGCATGCATTACCATAGCGGTAACTATCTCCTTATCGACCCCATAAGCAGTAGTTTAGCTATGCAAGCATCTACTCAGACCAACATATGATACATGCAATCATAGAAACATTGGAATCATTCTCAGTTATAAGCAGAGGTGTAGTTTTCTGCTGGATTCCCGGCCATGTCTGTTTTGCTTGGGATGAGACGGCCGACATTGCTGCCAGGCAGGCTGCAACCAATGGCCGCCAACTCCGCCAACTCCTCCTGCGTCTTCCTCCACGTGACGTATGCCCCCTCATTTCAGCCTCCATGCGGGCGAAGTGGAAACATGCCGGGGATCACAATATGTCAAAGCTTCAACTTGTGCAGCCAATGGTTGGAATGTGGCAATCTTCCCTCCCACTAATACGTAGAGAGGGAGTCACCCAGTTTCGTTTGCAAATCGGCGACACACACGCAATGCATGGCTATCTCGTAACTGGCAGTGACCGCTACACGACGGTATATCACGACGATATGCGCTGCTCCGTTACACTGACAGTATATCACGCCCTCTTGGGCGTCCCCTGGTGCAAACCAGGGGCCGAGTACTAGAGAAGAGTAAGGTGCACATCTCCCGACCGAAAGAGTGTGGGTTCGAGTCCCACCTATCTCTGGTATTCGCCCGCGACCGATCGGCGTGAGACTGGGGACGCTGGCCCAATGTTGGCCCAACATTCGACGCGTCGTAAAACCGATAATCGCCACCTGCTGAAAATCTTCCGTGGACGATGCCTTGGCTCTCATAGCACCGACATGTCCATGCGACCACTATGCTGTTTGCAGATGACACCAATTGTAGCTTCGGGCAAAGGTTTGAACAGTTCGATATGACATATCGTCCCTCGTAAGCATCAGCTGAGCTGGGAAGAAAAAACATGTGCTATGGACACATCATAACCTCGGTAGTAAAGTGCCTTAAGGCCGCAAACAACCACCTGCACCGCCTGTTGGAGACCTGACCCGGACCGCACCGCCAGCACGTGTCCTTGATGAGAGTCGAGTCGGTGACATGTCACTTGCCTGCTGCAATATCTTTTCCGACCGGACGACTGTCGGTCGGCGGACCTGACCCGAACTGCACCGCCAGCACGTGAGTGAGCGGGCAGCGGCCGTCGGCTCTGACGTGGCGCAGCTGGTGCAGGATGTCGCCGTGGCCCGCTCCCGTCTGCAGACAACTGGCACCCAGCTCATGCTCATATCCAACACCCGATTCGTCGAGTCGCGCGTCTACGACGAGGACGTCACGGTCGGCGCTGCCGCGACGAGCTCTGAGGAGGCGTCTCAGGTAGCGTCCGGTACTGGCAATGTCGCAAAACATATTCTTTTTCTCTTTGAGTTACCTTAAAGGAAGTTCTTGAGTAAGAATGCCGAGCCAATTAATATGCAACCCTGCAACTGTTTACTTAGAGCGCCTTGATTTAGCGGACCATTTTCGCTTATTGGCCAGATTGATGTGTTGTAGTAATTATTCTTGCATATTTTTATCATTTTCTTCCCTTGCTATCACCACAAATGTATATTCCATCCCCAGACTTGGAATTCAAAAATGTACTTTGTCCAACTCTGGTCCCGGGGCAGTAGGGCGGGGAAGCTGACAATTATTAATGTTCATTCACAATTGAATGAGTTAGCCGAGAAGCCATGCATAGCTCCTGAGTAATTATCCATGTGCAGCACGAGTCCCTTAAAGTTAATCCAGGTCGTGTATTTATAGTCATTTGAGCTTACTGCACATGGTGCAGTAAGCTGACATTTGTAGTCCCTTAGGTCTAATTTACGTAGTGTACTTGGATTCCCTTGACTGTAGACTACGTGTTGTATTGCGAGTCGCTGGAATTTAGTTTATGTTCTAGATCTGCATATTGTGTCAGCTGTGACTTAGGAGCTGATACCATTGATCGTCGCGAGTCGAACAAAGCATGCTCCTCAGCGGGGGCTGCTGTTGGGACTGCTGCTGCTGTGGAAACTCAGCTGCTGCTTTGGGTACTATTCCTGCTGTGGGGACTCAGCTGCTGCGGTAAGAGATGCCGCTGTTGTTGAGCTGTGCTGTGCGCAGCTACGCTGCTGATAATCGGACAACCCCCGCATAATCTGTACCTGGTGCTCGTGGAACTGGTACATGTTACCTGTGATATCCGTACCGCCGAGTACCAGACTTGACACTACGACTACGTGTCGGTAGATGCTTTCCAAAGAGGAGAGCAAGCGGTCGGCGCATGCGCGGATGATTCAGGCGCTGGCGATTGGCTGCCAGATCGTGGACGATACGTACGATCGACTGGACGTGTCCGACTCGGACAGCGGTGATGGTGCCGATGTCAGGTCGGTTGGTCTAGCATTGCTAAATGATGCTTAACACGCGCACCGGAGGCGGCGGGCCGGATAAATCCGTTCACTCTTGTCTTTCGAAGATATGTTATAAACAGAGAGGGTCATTGTGGTGTAATATTGTGACTTTGTTGCAAATCGATAAGCGATTCTTTTACAACAAGAAATCGACATCTGTCTGTAAATATAAGTACCGTGGGTGGGGTAAAGTCGACCAACCGGCCGCCGGTTGACCGCCTGCCGATCACCCGGCCGCCTGGCCGCCTACCGTTCAAGGTCACAAAGGTTGCGGCGGCGCGGTGTGTCGGCCGATCTCGACCTCATTTCACCCTGAAAGCATTGGCCTAGAGTCATCAAATTCATACTAGAGGGAGTTCACAGGACACAGGCGTCCTCCCAGTGAGGCCCCCATGTGGTGGGGCGTCACGAAGAGTTGAACACAAGCACAACTGCATGGCATCCACGTTCCACCAGATGATTCGGTAACATTCATTTTGGAAGCATATTGCGATATCTGAGTGTTCGGATTTCAAGCCATATACTCACCTCGGTAACACTTTTCACGCGGCTCTGACACTCAAATGCATGGTATGTGCGCCAAATGATAATATATTTTGGTCGAAACGCCTTTAAACCCGGATAGCAAGCAAACGAAACCAGTTGGTTGCCTATGTGACCCTCCTTGACACACTGCCCTGTTTGACTGTCACTGAACCCTATAGCTGACGTCACTGACGCTCTCCTCCGTCTTACCTCACGGCCACATTCCCCCAGCTGACGTCACTGACGCGCTCCTCCGTCTTACCTCCGGCCACATTCCCCAGCTGACGTCACTGACACTTCCTAGCTGACGTCACTGACGCTCTCCTCCGTCTTACCTCACGGCAACATTCCCCCAGCTGACGTTACTGACGCGCTCCTCCGTCTTACCTCACGGCCACATTCCCCGAACTGACGTCACTACACTTCCCTAGCTGACGTCACTGACGCTCTCCTCCGTCTTACCTAACGGCAACATTCCCCAGCTGACGTTACTGACGCGCTCCTCCGTCTTACCTCACGGCCACATTCCCCGAACTGACGTCACTACACTTCCCTAGCTGACGTCACTGACGCTCTCCTCCGTCTTACCTCACGGCAACATTCCCCCAGCTGACGTTACTGACGCGCTCCTCCGTCTTACCTCACGGCCACATTCCCCCAGCTGACGTCACTGACACTTCCCTAGCTGACGTCACTGACGCTCTCCTCCGTCTTACCTCACGGCAACATTCCCCCAGCTGACGTTACTGACGCGCTCCTCCGTCTTACCTCACGGTCACATTCCCCCAGCTGACGTCACTACACTTCCCTAGCTGACGTCACTGACGCTCTCCTCCGTCTTACCTCACGGCAACATTCCCCCAGCTGACTTTACTCACGCTCCCCTCTGTCTTACATCATTGACAAACTGCCCCCTCCCCCAGCCCACACTTGCGCTGTATGCGGTTTCGTCCCTAGACTGTGACTTGTCTCGACTACATTTCTGCATGTGCCTGTGCAGTGTTAAATTATTCGTGAAATAGGGTGGATTATACCACTTTCTGAACACTCAATCGACATCTTTCTCCAAGAAGTATCGACATCCTGCTTCTCGATGCGTGCTTATGAGTTTTCTGTTTTAACATCTGTTTATAAGTATCATGATCTTGCCCTCGATAAGGGATGGTGATCACGAACATTTTGCTATGCAATTTCAGGCAAAGGGATTATTCATAATGCGATACGGCATGCAGTGCCATTGTATAGCATAGGTATTTTTTATTGCTATCCCGAATATATCTCTTCATAAATTATGAATATCAAAACAACTTATGAAGGTACAGTCATAAGTGCACCATTGGCTAAAATTTGAGTCTGAAAGACATCAAAAGTATTTGAAATGACACTAATTTCATGGTAAATTTTGACATCCTACTGTGCTCGTTCCGACATCTCACACCTAACGAAAAACCATTATTTTAACACTGTGCCTGTGAGCAGTCACCCGGCGTCACCCAACTTAACCGCCCCTGGTTTAACGTGGTTTGTTGTCTCCTTGCAATAACACAGCCTGCGCTGCTGTCAACCATTTTTGGTATGCTGTTGGTGATTTCACATGAAATTAACGAAACGCATGTTTGCAAGCTCATGTTTTTGAAAATGTGTCAGAAGTTTTTGTCGGCGATGCAATGATTTTGGAAATCACGTTTGGGGTTCTTTTCACGAAGTTTGTGATTCAGCGGACGTGACGCCGTTTGCTGCTTCCGCGTTGATGGTGGTAATTCATCTTTGAAATTGTTAGCAGCTTTCTGCTCGGAGTCTTTATTGCGTTTGTATGACAAAACATAAGTCCCAGCAGACGGCCACTTTGAATTCAGAGTTTATGTCGATGGCGGTGATGATTCTGCTGACGACGTCGGTTAGGATGTTGCTGACGTGCTGTTGACAATGCTATTGTTTTGCCGGTGATGTTGCAGCATGCCGCTGGTAGTCGAGCAGCGGGACCCGTACCTGGACCGCTTGTTGCCCTGCATCATCAGCAGCAGACAGTTCGAGGACGATGATGCCGTCGGCCTGCAGTTAGGCCCGAACGCTGAGATGCCGCCGGCCGCCACCGATGATGATCTCACTGACGAGGTGAGGAGCTGACAGTCTCGCTGACGAGTTCAGGATATCACTCATGATGGAGAAGCCATCGCGTGAGCGTAGTTGTGTTGCAGGAGCTGGAGATAGGGTGGGGCTGCCGTTACATATTTTAGTCTCGTCGCGATCTGTACGTCTCCGTCACTGGAGCTGGAGGTGGGGTGGTGGTGCTGTTATAGTCTCATCACGGTCTGTACGTCTCCGTCACTGGAGCTGGAGGTGGGGTGGTGGTGCTGTTATAGTCTCATCACGGTCTGTACGTCTCAGTCACTGGAGCTGGAGGTAGGGTGGGGGTGCTGTTATAGTGTCATCACGATCTGTACGTCTCCGTCACTGGAACTGGAGGTGGGGTGGTGGTGCTGTTATAGTCTCATCACGGTCTGTACGTCTCAGTCACTGGAGCTGGAGGTGGGGTGGGGGTGCTGTTATAGTGTCATCACGATCTGTACGTCTCCGTCACTGGAACTGGAGGTGGGGTGGTGATGCTGTTATAGTCTCATCACGGTCTGTACGTCTCCGTCACTGGAACTGGAGGTGGGGTGGGGGGTGCCGTTATAGTCTCATCACGATCTGTACGTCTCCGTCACTGGAACTGGAGGTGGGGTGGGGGTGCTGTTACAGTCTCATCACGATCTGTACGTCTCCGTCACTGGAGCTGGAGGTGGGGTGGGGGTGCTGTTATAGTCTCATCACGGTCTGTACGTCTCCGTCACTGAAACTGGAGGTGGGGTGGGGGTGCTGTTATAGTCTCATCACGATCTGTACGTCTCCGTTACTGGAGCTGGAGGTAGGGTGGGGGTGCTGTTACAGTCTCGTGACGATCTGTATGTCTCCGTCACTGGAGCTGGAGGTAGGGTGGGGGTGCTGTTACAGTCTCATCACGATCTGTGCGTCTCCGTCACTGGAGCTGGAGGTGGGGTGGGGGTGCTGTTATAGTCTCATCACGATCTGTACGTCACCGTCACTGGAGGTGGGGTGGGGTGCTGTTATGGTCTCATCATGGTCTGTACGTCTCCGGCACTGGAGCTGGAGGTAGGGTGGGAGTGCTGTTGTGGTTTCGTCACGATCTGTACGTCTCCGTTACTGGAGCTGGAGGTAGGATGGATGTGCTAGCATAGTTTCTTCACCAGTGTGTCCAAGTTCGGAAATTTGAGTGGATAACAATGCACAATAGGACAATTTTCTACATGTTAAGTCAGATATTTAGTTTGTCTGGCATCTTCCATAGGCCTATAGCAATGCATCCAATAAATTGGTACCTGCTAATAGAACACAGCTTGCCTGAATGACTTAATTCACTGCTTATGGGCTCTGAAGGCTCTGATGCTGGGCTATATGCTGACCTAGAAGCATGTTTTGTATTCGCATACAAGGTGCATATATGCCATCCGACACCTTAGTTACATCTTTAATAGCAAAATTAGAAAATGTTTACTTGCATCTGACGCTCGAATGACAATGAATTTGGACACGCTGGTCGTCAGTCTGTGCATCTGCGCTACAGGAACTGGAGGAGGACGTCAACTGCCCCCCGGTGCCTGCACTGCCCGGTGTGCCGGCAGCGGCCCGGGTCGATCCGGCCGGCTCAGTGGACGGCTCGCCTGACCTTCACGCTGTGGCCAACGGTCAGGTCAGTAGCTGTCGTCTGCTGCCATCTCCGTCCTACCCACCACGACACCGGCCGCCCGTGTTGGGGCCGGGGACATGTTCTGGCTCATAGCACGTTGTCTGACGGTCAGAGATCCTGGTCTGAGAGGCCGGTGACATGTTCTGGCTCATATCACGTTGTCTGACGGTCAGAAATCCTGGTCTGAGAGGCCGGGAACATGTATTGGCTCCTAGCACGTTGTCTGACGGTCAGAAATCCTGGTCTGAGAGGCCGGGGACATGTTTTGGCTCCTAGCACGTTGTCTGACGGTCAGAAATCCTGGTCTGAGAGGCCGGGGACATGTTCTGGCTCATAGCACGTTGTCTAACGGTCAGAAATCCTGGTCTGAGAGGCTGGGGACATGTTCTGACTCCTAGCACGTTGTCTGACACGTTGTCAGAAATCCTGGTCTGAACTTGTCACCTGTCCGTGATAAGGACGGTTATAGATATGCACCCTGGGTGCCAGGTCACCCTGGTCACTTCGTGCCCTTCACAGGCGCTTTCCGCGGCCATTTTTATCTCCCGCTTTGGCGTAAAACTCTGGCGACGCGTCTTGTATCGTGTATCGAGACTGTGCACAGTGGGGAGATGTCCGGGTGTGCTCCTCCTTTTCTGGCAGTTGTATGTGTTGTCGCGTTCCCAGAACACTGGTGCCAGGATCTTGATGCTCAGCAACTGTTGAACCCCCGCCATCGGCATTGAGTGTCTGTTCATAGGCACGCTGAGTTACTAAGGCCATTGAGTGTCTGTTCATAGGCACGCTGAGTTACTAAGGCTCTGTTCAAGGCACTGTGAGTTAAACATTGAGTGTCTGTTCATAGGCACGCTGAGTGTCTGTCATTGAGTGTCTGTTCATAGGCACGCTGAGTTACTAAGGCCATTGAGTGTCTGTTCATAGGCACGCTGAGTGTCTGTCATTGAGTGTCTGCTCATAGGCACGCTGAGTTACTAAGGCCATTGAGTGTCTGTTAATAGGCACGCTGAATTACTGAGGCCATTTGAATATTTTCAAGCGCCTTCCAATGGCATGCAGTGATTGATGGTGGTAGGAAGCCTTCCGCCCACTGTTTGGTATGACGAGCGTGCCGCGGTTCAGACGCATTGCTATTGTGGCCGGACGGGTGTGTTCCTGCCTGACAGGGCGAAGCATTGTGCTCCGAGATCCGAACTCCAATCGCTACCGGGAAGCAACACGAAAAGCCTTCGCTTCCAACCTCAGGTACTCATCTCCCCTACTGCGTTCTCCTTGGTTGGTGGTACACCAGCTATGTTACTCCCTACTACCAATCTGTGTGTGTGTGGGGGGGGTATTAGAAGCACTCCAGCGATTATGCGTCAACGCTCAAAACAGGTGCCCTTGCACCTAGCAGCTTTCCCCACGACTGTTACCCGTGCGAAGCTGTTCACCGGAAGCGTACCGGAAACGCGCCGGAAATCGAGACATCATTACCACTTGCACACATGCAACCATGTATCAGAAGCACATCAACAGCCATGCAAGCAATACGGAGCACCGATACTAGTGCCCCGCTTTCACTAATAGCATATACATGAAGCAGCAAATCAGAGATAATCGGGCACAACATGGTGTAACTGCCAGTGTGTGACTGGGAGAGTACGCGGCACCCCATCCTGTGTGTGCGTTGTCTACGGTAAAGCCTGCTCTTCACAAACATTTCTTATCTGGAGTGGATTTATATAAGCTTGAGCTTGGCCGGTCCCAGGCAACATCTTCGGTGGTGCGTTTGACCTGGGGTCAGACGACGACGTGGGCGACGGTGACCTGTTCGGTGGCGGAACCGGGGCGGCTGCTGACCTGTGGGGTAGCAGCGCCGGTGGAAGAAGGGGCAGATCAACTGTATGGAACGGCCCACCGGACGACCGGTCAGATTCTGGTGAGGTGGTGTGCTGACTTGACTGAGTACGATGGTGTGTCAGTCGCGCACACATCTGGGTGCCTCTGTATTGGTGAGACAACCTGTGTTCTGCTAAACTGCATAACGACTGTTCTGCTCAGCCTATACTTGTAAAGCTACAGTTCATATGTGGGTCAACATAGCTTGTTTTCATGTACTGTACTAGCTACGTCGTTAAATATGACGCATGTAATATAAAGTGTCAATCCAAATGCTATGGCATTTGGATTTGGGGAGATGAGTTTTCTAGATCTTCGACTTCCGAGTGGTATTTTCCCCTGTTTTTTTTGGAGAGAGAGAGAGCGAGAGCGAGAGCGAGAGCGAGAGCGAGAGCGAGAGAGAGCGAGAGAGAGAGAGAGAGAGAGAGAGAGAGAGAGAGAGAGAGAGAGAGAGAGAGAGAGAGAGAGAGAGAGAGAGAGAGAGAGAGAGAGAGAGAGAGAGAGAGAGAGAGAGAGAGAGAGAGAGAGGGAGAGAGGGAGAGAGAGAGAGAGGATGAGGATGAGGGAGAGGATGAGGATGAGGATGAGGATGAGGATGAGGATGAGGAGAGGATGAGGATGAGAGATGAGGATGAGGATGAGGATGAGGATGAGGATGAGGATGAGGATGAGGATGAGACATGGACGAACAGAGACGGAGGGAGAGAGGAGGGCAGACAGGCAGGCAGGTAAATGCAGGCAAGCAGATTTAGACACAGGCAGGCAGACAGGCACAAACAGACAGACAGACGGACAGATAGGGGTTCAATGGCGTGCCGGACCACAAAGGTCATTTACGCGGCCTGTAAAGCGAGCGTCTTTTTGCATGCAAAGTCGCGTCAAGGGTACATTTACGTAAGCGTACTAATGCGTCCATGATGTGTGCATGCTAAAGTGCTGAAGGCTAGGGAGAAGAGAAATATTCTCCCATATGGTTAATCAGTTTAGATGAAGTTTAGTGCACTTCACTCCTCCACAAGATAAATTGTATCTGGAGAAGGGGTTGGAACAATTCCGTTAATTTTCTAGGGAGTGGGAATTTGGTCTACTATTGGAAAACCCCGAGGAATGCTTACCTTGCGGGCATGGAGGTAATTGCCCACACCGCCACTATTGGAAAACCCCGAGGAATGCTTACCTTGCGGCCATGGAGGTAATTGGCCACATGGAGGTAATTGCCCACATGGAGGTAATTGGCCACATGGAGGTAATTGCCCACATGGAGGTAATTGCCCACATGGAGGTAATTGCCCACACCGCCTCTCAGGCCGGCTGCCGCGTGCTAGTAGCATGCATTCTGCGTGGGGCTGGAATCCTGCAGAATTGTGTAGGGTTAATGCGGCGTTTTGCAAATCGGCTCATCTAGGTCCGATGGTTCCACTGTGTAACCTTTTACGTCATACGCTAATGTGTGCCAAGTCACTCATCTACGTCCGACGGCACCGGCAGGTAGCCATTTATTTGAAGTGGCAACATAATTCGGTTCATCTACATCCGACGCCAAATTGTGTCTGGCAGACGTTTGGAAAGCCTGAGGGTCTCGATATAATAAGATAAGACTCTAATAAAACCTCTACTAGTGCTGCAGCAGTTGGCATGGTGAAAGTGAGATCTGAAAGAGACGTTGCAATTTGGATATCAATTGGATTGAGTTCGCGCGCAACTCGCTCTAATCGTATCCGCCAGACCGAAGGCATCACTGTGCCGGTTGGTTTCCATTGTATTTCACGGTGGTGTGGCTGCTGCCGAGCTGTTGTCTTCCGGAAATGGAGGGGAGGGATGACCGCGTCTATTAGTAGGATGGTTACAGGTGTGCATCTGAGGGCCCCTGTAGCTGCTCTGATGCAGCTGTTTTGAATGCTTTATATTTCCTGTAAACACAGTTCGGGGCCAAAAATGACCCTGATAGTCGACGCATCCCTAAGCTCAACTTCATTATCATCGAATTTTAGGAAGCAGCGTGTCCAAATAGCTATGTCGTCCCCAGAAAGTATATAGCGAAGTGATGTTGTCTGTGTGGTCGTCAAGCATGTCGTGTATTGCAAGAGGCTCGGCGAGAGCACGCTCCCGTGCGCCAGGCCCTGATCCTGTCGTGTATTATGGTGAGCAAGAGGCTCGGCGAGAGCACGCTCCCGTGCGCCAGGCCCTGATCATGTCGTGTATTATGGTGAGCAAGAGGCTCGGCGAGAGCACGCTCCCGTGCGCCAGGCCCTGATCATGTCGTGTATTATGGTGAGCAAGAGGCTCGGCGAGAGCACGCTCCCGTGCGCCAGGCCTTGATCCTGTCGTGTATTATGGTGAGCAAGAGGCTCGGCGAGAGCACCTCCCGTGCGCCAGGCCCTGATCATGTCGTGTATTATGGTGAGCAAGAGGCTCGGCGAGAGCACGCTCCCGTGCGCCAGGCCCTGATCATGTCGTGTATTATGGTGAGCAAGAGGCTCGGCGAGAGCACGCTCCCGTGCGCCAGGCCCTGATCATGTCGTGTATTATGGTGAGCAAGAGGCTCGGCGAGAGCACGCTCCCGTGCGCCAGGCCCTGATCATGTCGTGTATTATGGTGAGCAAGAGGCTCGGCGAGAGCACGCTCCCGTGCGCCAGGCCCTGATCATGTCGTGTATTATGGTGAGCAAGAGGCTCGGCGAGAGCACGCTCCCGTGCGCCAGGCCCTGATCATGTCGTGTATTATGGTGAGCAAGAGGCTCGGCGAGAGCACGCTCCCGTGCGCCAGGCCCTGATCATGTCGTGTATTATGGTGAGCAAGAGGCTCGGCGAGAGCACGCTCCCGTGCGCCAGGCCCTGATCATGTCGTGTATTATGGTGAGCAAGAGGCTCGGCGAGAGCACGCTCCCGTGCGCCAGGCCCTGATCATGTCGTGTATTATGGTGAGCAAGAGGCTCGGCGAGAGCACGCTCCCGTGCGCCAGGCCCTGATCATGTCGTGTATTATGGTGAGCAAGAGGCTCGGCGAGAGCACGCTCCCGTGCGCCAGGCCCTGATCATGTCGTGTATTATGGTGAGCAAGAGGCTCGGCGAGAGCACGCTCCCGTGCGCCAGGCCCTGATCATGTCGTGTATTATGGTGAGCAAGAGGTTCGGCGAGAGCACGCTCCCGTGCGCCAGGCCCTGATCATGTCGTGTATTATGGTGAGCAAGAGGCTCGGCGAGAGCACGCTCCCGTGCGCCAGGCCCTGATCATGTCGTGTATTATGGTGAGCAAGAGGTTCGGCGAGAGCACGCTCCCGTGCGCCAGGCCCTGATCATGTCGTGTATTATGGTGAGCAAGAGGTTCGGCGAGAACACCCGTGCGCCAGGCCCTGATCATGTCGTGTATTATGGTGAGCAAGAGGTTCGGCGAGAGCACGCTCCCGTGCGCCAGGCCCTGATCATGTCGTGTATTATGGTGAGCAAGAGGTTCGGCGAGAGCACGCTCCCGTGCGCCAGGCCCTGATCATGTCGTGTATTATGGTGAGCAAGAGGTTCGGCGAGAGCACGCTCCCGTGCGCCAGGCCCTGATCATGTCGTGTATTATGGTGAGCAAGAGGTTCGGCGAGAGCACGCTCCCGTGCGCCAGGCCCTGATCATGTCGTGTATTATGGTGAGCAAGAGGTTCGGCGAGAGCACGCTCCCGTGCGCCAGGCCCTGATCATGTCGTGTATTATGGTGAGCAAGAGGTTCGGCGAGAGCACGCTCCCGTGCGCCAGGCCCTGATCATGTCGTGTATTATGGTGAGCAAGAGGTTCGGCGAGAGCACGCTCCCGTGCGCCAGGTGCCCTGTTATCATGTCGTGTATTATGGTGAGCAAGAGGTTCGGCGAGAGCACGCTCCCGTGCGCCAGGCCCTGATCATGTCGTGTATTATGGTGAGTGGGTGAGCACCTATATGTCGTGTATTATGGTGAGCAAGAGGTTCGGCGAGAGCACGCTCCCGTGCGCCAGGCCCTGATCATGTCGTGTATTATGGTGAGCAAGAGGTTCGGCGAGAGCACGCTCCCGTGCGCCAGGCCCTGATCATGTCGTGTATTATGGTGAGCAAGAGGTTCGGCGAGAGCACGCTCCCGTGCGCCAGGCCCTGATCATGTCGTGTATTATGGTGAGCAAGAGGTTCGGGGGAGACACCCCCCCGCCCGCCAGGCCCTGATCATGTCGTGTATTATGGTGAGCAAGAGGTTCGGCGAGAGCACGCTCCCGTGCGCCAGGCCCTGATCATGTCGTGTATTATGGTGAGCAAGAGGTTCGGCGAGAGCACGCTCCCGTGCGCCAGGCCCTGATCATGTCGTGTATTATGGTGAGCAAGAGGTTCGGCGAGAGCACGCTCCCGTGCGCCAGGCCCTGATCATGTCGTGTATTATGGTGAGCAAGAGGTTCGGCGAGAGCACGCTCCCGTGCGCCAGGCCCTGATCATGTCGTGTATTATGGTGAGCAAGAGGTTCGGCGAGAGCACGCTCCCGTGCGCCAGGCCCTGATCATGTCGTGTATTATGGTGAGCAAGAGGTTCGGCGAGAGCACGCTCCCGTGCGCCAGGCCCTGATCATGTCGTGTATTATGGTGAGCAAGAGGTTCGGCGAGAGCACGCTCCCGTGCGCCAGGCCCTGATCATGTCGTGTATTATGGTGAGCAAGAGGTTCGGCGAGAGCACGCTCCCGTGCGCCAGGCCCTGATCATGTCGTGTATTATGGTGAGCAAGAGGTTCGGCGAGAGCACGCTCCCGTGCGCCAGGCCCTGATCATGTCGTGTATTATGGTGAGCAAGAGGTTCGGCGAGAGCACGCTCCCGTGCGCCAGGCCCTGATCATGTCGTGTATTATGGTGAGCAAGAGGTTCGGCGAGAGCACGCTCCCGTGCGCCAGGCCCTGATCATGTCGTGTATTATGGTGAGCAAGAGGTTCGGCGAGAGCACGCTCCCGTGCGCCAGGCCCTGATCATGTCGTGTATTATGGTGAGCAAGAGGTTCGGCGAGAGCACGCTCCCGTGCGCCAGGCCCTGATCATGTCGTGTATTATGGTGAGCAAGAGGTTCGGCGAGAGCACGCTCCCGTGCGCCAGGCCCTGATCATGTCGTGTATTATGGTGAGCAAGAGGTTCGGCGAGAGCACGCTCCCGTGCGCCAGGCCCTGATCATGTCGTGTATTATGGTGAGCAAGAGGTTCGGCGAGAGCACGCTCCCGTGCGCCAGGCCCTGATCATGTCGTGTATTATGGTGAGCAAGAGGCTCGGCGAGAGCACGCTCCCGTGCGCCAGGCCCTGATCATGTCGTGTATTATGGTGAGCAAGAGGCTCGGCGAGAGCACGCTCCCGTGCGCCAGGCCCTGATCATGTCGTGTATTATGGTGAGCAAGAGGTTCGGCGAGAGCACGCTCCCGTGCGCCAGGCCCCGATAATGTCGGGTTTTTTGGGAAGAAAGAGGTGGGGGAAGAACCCCCCCGTGCGCCAGGCCCTGATCATGTCGTGTATTATGGTGAGCAAGAGGTTCGGCGAGAGCACGCTCCCGTGCGCCAGGCCCTGATCATGTCGTGTATTATGGTGAGCAAGAGGTTCGGCGACACGCTCCGCCCCCCGGGGCCGGGCCCCAAATATTTTTTTGTGGGGGGGGGGGGGGTTTAGCAAGAGGTTCGGGACGTTCCCTTGCGCCAGGCCCTGATCCTGTGGCATGGTGCTTCATGTGACACTGTCGTGTCTACCCTTCAGGGTTCTATCCTTGAAGAAGTGGATAATTAAATGTGTCATATTCCCTCGTAAACATAGCGTGTGGAGTTCGTGTGTTTGTGTAGACTTGTTTACTCTACCGAACGCGGCAGTTAGGTCTGTGTATGCATCCATTGGGTCTTTGTTGCATTAATCACGTTTAATGTCGTGTACTAGCCGAATTAGATGGCCTGTGGTTATTTTTTTAGGTCGGAACTGTATCGAAATTCGTCGAGCAAACTGTTGTGTTCCAGAAAACGTTGCAGTCGTGTGTTAACCATTCGCTCGACTAGCTTAATAGCGCAGCTAGTAAGTGGACAGGCATATACCGTTTTAGAATCGAATGATCTTCGTGTGGCTACGGTAATGACATGAGCACACCCTCCCGCCATGTGGGAGGTAATGACATGAGCACACCCTGCCGCCATGTGGGAGGACATGACATGAGCACACCCTCCCGCCATGTGGCTACGGTAATGACATGGCACACCCTCCCGCCATGTGGGAGGACATGACATGAGCACACCCTCCCGCCATGTGGCTACGATAATGACATGGCACACCCTCCCGCCATGTGGGAGGACATGACATGAGCACACCCTCCTGCCACGTGGGAGGACATGACATGAGCACACCCTCCCGCCATGTGGGAGGTAATGACATGAGCACACCCTGCCGCCATGTGGGAGGTAATGACATGAGCACACCCTCCCGCCATGTGGCTATGGTAATGACATGTCCACACCCTCCCGCCATGTGGCTACGGTAATGACATGAGCACACCCTCCCGCCATGTGGGAGGACATGACATGAGCACACCCTCCCGCCATGTGGGAGGACATGACATGAGCACACCCTCCCGCCATGTGGGAGGTAATGACATGAGCACACCCTCCCGCCATGTGGGAGGTAATGACATGAGCACACCCTCCCGCCATGTGGGAGGTAATGACATGAGCACACCCTGCCGCCATGTGGGAGGTAATGACATGGCACACCCTCCCGCCATGTGGGAGGTAATGACATGAGCACACCCTCCCGCCATGTGGCTACGGTAATGACATGAGCACACCCTCCCGCCATGTGGGAGGACATGACATGAGCACACCCTCCCGCCATGTGGGAGGACATGACATGAGCACACCCTCCCGCCATGTGGGAGGTAATGACATGAGCACACCCTGCCGCCATGTGGGAGGACATGACATGAGCACACACTCCCGCCATGTGGGAGGACATGACATGAGCACACCCTCCCGCCATGTGGGAGGTCATGACATGGCACACCCTCCTGCCATGTGGGAGGACATGACATGGCACACCCTCCCGCCATGTGGGAGGACATGACATGGCACACCCTCCCGCCATGTGGGAGGACATGACATGGCACACCCTCCCGCCATGTGGGAGGTAATGACATGAGCACACCCTCCCGCCATGTGGGAGGACATTACATGAGCACACCCTCCCGCCATGTGGGAGGTAATGACATGGCACACTCTCCCGCCATGTGGGAGGACATGACATGAGCACACCCTCCTGCCATGTGGGAGTTAATGACATGAGCACACCCTCCCGCCATGTGGGAGGTAATGACATGAGCACACCCTCCCGCCATGTGGGAGGAAAATTATGTGTTCAGGTAGAAATCGATAATGGCTGCCATTGGGCACGTTAGATAATTTTTGCTGAGTTGCTGAGATGACAAATTTGCAGTGAATGTCGTCCGACACAGTCGATGTGTTTCTACACTTGCGGATGGCATGGTTCAGTCCATACTAGTGAATGGTTCATGGCAAATTTCAGTGTTGTCCGAGTTGAACTTTGGTTTAGCAGCATGGCGTCGAGAGAGATGTAATAACAGCGTAGGTGTTGTTGGTTGCGATGCTGGCGCAGTACACCTTAAAGTGGTCTGTGATGTGTGGGTCAGTAATGTGTTGTCACCATCAGCTGGAAGGGGCTATGGCGGGTGCTCGAAGTGCAGCGCCTCCTTTGGTTCCACATACTTACAGTTCTGGTAAGCTTTTTGCGTACCGGTATTGTTTTTGGGATTGTCTATTCCAGTAGGTGTGCTTTGCTCATGCATCCTTTGCACTGTTTGTGACTGTGGCGGCGGACCGCGACTGACATTTGACAGTCCGGAATCCGTCAAGACGCTGATGACATTTTCCGAGAGTTTTTCACGTTTGGGGACGAGGGCTTGTGTTGTTGAGCTGATAGCCCTCGACATTAATTTGATATTGCAGTTATCTGAACAGCAAGGTTGAGGTTCACCTAGTCCTAGAATGGACAAGTTTCACGTAATGGGTATTTTGTTGCAAAAAAACGTATGTAATATTTCGTATACAAAACTGAAGTATTTTGCTCATAGAGGGTGCATTTCCTACGTAATTAAATGATTTCAGTTAAGTGTTGTCTTCGATTAAAAAACCTACTCGTAGTGATGACGTCAGATATGTCGAGCCTCGAAGCGGCCAAGCCGGAGACGCGCAGTGAAGTCTAGATCGGGTATTTCTGCGCCAAGTTTTCAACCGAATCACGTCATGGAGAACAAAGTGAGTGATTGTGGCACTAAACTGAACGATTTTCAAGAAAATATGAAGCTAAAAAAGGTAGATGACCTATTATGGTGGTAATGCAACAGCTAACCTTTCTCTTTCAAATCCGGGGCATTGTGGTGTCGGGTGAACAAACAGCAAAAGCTTGTACAATGTTTTTGAGTAAAATGTGTGAAATAATGGGAAGGGTCATGGCATAAATGATATGTGCCTTAGCTGGACACCATGGCTTCCCCTCCAGTGAAAGAGAAACTGTTTATACATTCAAATTTAGTTTTTTTCCACAATGGGATAACTGACATGCCATGGTAATGTTACATTGTAAGCTGTACCCCAATGTTGTAATAACTTGATAATTGATTGATGAATCATGACTAGTTTAGTTTATTTCCTGAGCATTCGTTTCTCATTACATGATTGTTGAAATACCTACATGAGGAAATAGGGGAAGGGGGTATCTGAACATGTTCCATTTCCCAAACACCTTCATTTCGACGTCTCTCATGTCTTCCCCTACATGGGGATGTGTGTGAAATGTGTGCATACATTGATGATATTTTGGCAGATGTCAAGACCTCTAATCAGCATTGTGATGGAAAAGATTGAGTATGATGCCTCATGCAAATGCTGCCATGTTTTGCTGATGTCAATGGGGATATTACGAGAAGAGACTGCTATCAAATAGCAAATTAAAAGGATGCACTGGCCATAACATATGGTTTTTAGATGAGGTACAGGTTTTCAGGTTGATTCTGTAGGTGCATGGAATGCCAGGCATCTTGTGGAATTGTAATGGGCTTTCTTGCAAGATGTCAATTGTGCTGGTGTAGCAGTTAATGTAATCAATTGCCAATAGGTGTAGGAAGACATGATGCTCTCCACAAGTGTAGGCTTGTGTGTTCAATCATACGCGGGTGTAGAGCCAGACTGCAAAGTATGGCTAACTGCTTGACGAGGCACACCAGCCTCAGAAAAATCCTCACCCAAATGCTCCAGGTCAAATATTGGTATCAGGGAGATGAAATACATGCACCTAATGGAATATAACTTGAGGTAAGAAAATCAAGAGATTTTAGGCCAGTGTCTTTTCTACATCACCACATTTTCCATGTCCAATCAATAAAATATGTACATGCAACATGATTAAAGCGCAAACAACCTCCCTCATTTCCTACCTCAGTATTTCGAATGAATGGGACACACCTTAACTAGGCAGCTGGATTTTTATGCATGAAACAAGTTTGGCAGCTACCAATTAAAACAAATGTGGTGCTCTCTGTTTATTTTTGACCATCTCCGCACGCAGTGTCGCTCCACAGCTTCCTCACCTTGTCTTAACTCGGAAGGCCGATGAATATCGTAAAACCAATAACCAACCAACCGGCGCGTCGTTCAAAGCAAGAAAAATTTTAATCGGCCGAAGATTTTTCAAGTTAGGGGCCGTTAAAGTACAACAAAATATAGCGCCAGACCACAAAAATTGGCGCTGATGCGCTTCCCGTATATTCGCAAAAGGGAAGTGTTCTTGGCAACACTAGCGACTTGTTTGATGTATATTGATACGGTATATAGCTTCAGGGTCGTGTTAGGTCACCGAAGTCAAGTCAGGTCAAGTTTATGACATGTTAATGGAAGCAAACTTGATCAACTGGAATGTTGTCATAAATGCACTACTCTTTGTCATTTGTACTGTTTGTCATTGCGTTTCCATACGCGTGTCATTCATGTACTTCACTCCTTTCTTCACGAAGCCGATTGCTCCGAGCTGCCCGACGGAGCAGTCGGGTGGGCGTCCAGATTCCGGTAACTGGAACAAGTAACTGACCTGATAAAGTGGTGTTATATAGGTGACCTGAGGTCAAATGTTGGGTCTAGCATCTGCATTGCATCATTAGTAATGTCCAAAACATCATTGATGCCCATTTTGGAGCATATAAACACAATCACAGCGATCCATAACGATGACAAGTCAAGCCACGCAATACCAGAACATTTAGCAGATTTGACCTCATTTGACCTTCAAGATATTGACCTAAGGTGATGAAATTTGCACACAATAGAGTTCACTACCGTACCCATCCACCCTGCGAATTTCGTTCCTCTAGCTTAACTAGGAGCCGAGACCTTAGGGGGGGGGGGCGGAATCCGCCCCCCCTCCAGTGCGCGTAATTTTCAGAGGCCCTCCAGGGCGCGTGTTAAGGACTTTTAAAAGATATATGAATGCCACCATCGTCTTTAGAATTAAAAATAACTAGTGAAACTTGAAAAAAATACGATTTGTCCCGACATGAAACATGTCCATTGCCCGTCCGCTCTTGTCACGTTTCAAGATGGTGTGTAATTGTAGAGAAGTTTTGCTCCCCAGAGCTTATCAGACGTTTTCCTTTCCCAGATGTCTAATAGTCAAGCTTCCTTGGCACGTAGATAGCTAGTTCTGACCTCGACGTTGGCGATATTTAAGACCCCGGTTATGTTCAATGGCTCTGTATCTCAATGTCCGAGCTCTCATTCAAACATCTCTTGACAAGCACCTCAAAATCCAACACTTATATTGGCGTCCTTAATTAGCAATTAAATGGCGATAATTATTCAGGTTTCAATAGTGCAGCAATAGACCAAAATTAATACAATAGTGCCTTTAAGCGACAGACAGCTTCAACTCGACAGACGATTCATCAGGTCATCCTATATCTTCATTCATCTCGACAGTCACATCTTCATACTCAGTACATTGGGCCATCATACATCTCAAGGCTTCAACATCCATCTTAACAGTCACAGGGCCACAGTACATCTTGTTAAACCTCAGCCACCTCTTCGCCTCTGTTCAGCCTCCGATCACACATTCACACAATCAATGAGGCATTGTCGCTGACGGGCCGGCGGCGGCCAGCCGCCCGCCTTTGGGCGACCGCTCGGTCGCGTGTCTCCGTGGCAAGTCCTCGCTGAGCCCTCGGCTCCGTCGCGAGGTAAAACCCAGCCCGCGACACGTCATGGTCATGTGACTTCGGAACAATACCGTTCTCAATGCACCCGCTCGGCGGGTCGCGCTGTCTCCATCTCAGAGACAGACTACGTCAGCTCAGAGTCGCTCTGAGCTCAGTCCCTCTGTGGAAACCACTGCTGAGTCTGCGTCTTGGCAGGATCGCGCCGGTCCGGCGTCGGATACCAGAGCTGCTGCCTCAGCGTATACCTTCAACAACAATGCCGACACGGCGGCTCCGCGCTGTTCATAGACAGCCGGCAGTTCGGGGCGCTGCAGCCCAACTGACATTTCACATGTCATAAGACACATGAACATTCATCCAGCAGTCATCCAATATTCCAATACATTCATAAATAATACACACATATGTAGACTAGACACACGTGCATCATACATATCTGTCCTACACCTGACATCACAGACATTGGCCACGATATATGACATCTGTCATACCTCTGTCAATCCACACACACACACACACACTGCACTCGAGACACGCCTAACACATTGTCACAGTGACAGGGTCTGTTATATCACAGTCATACCACTCATGTACTTACACCCATGCCATTTGTCATCTATACACCTTTCATCCTTCAGTCATGTACACACACACACACTCCTGCCCATTGGGTTCCCATAATATAATCACTGTCATACATCACCCACTGACGGTTACATCACCTCACTGGCACTCACACTCACATCACTGGCATTCATATTCACATCACCCACTGACATTCATATTCACATCACTGGCATTCACATTCACATCATCCACTGACATTTCATCATCTGACGACGGCGGCCGGGTATCGAGGTCACACCTGCAGCGTGTCGGCCGGACAGGGGGAGGGGAATAGTACAAGGTCCGCTGCTCGGCCCGGACCGGAGCGGTGGCTTACCTACGTAAGCAGCCAGACAGGTTGCCGCCGGGTATCCGTCGGAACCCGTCGCGACATGAATTGAAAGGGATTCTACATTTCTGAAATTAAGTGTCCCGAAAACCAACTCTGTTACATAATATTTGGTGTGGCGGATAGCGTCCGTGCTCAGCTAGTTAGGATTGGATAGTGGTCGTCCAGCTCGGAGTCGTCCGAAACTGACCAGTCCAATAGGGAGCTTAGTCGCTGGGAGCCAGCACGTTAAGTCTATGCAAGCGTCTGAGCCTCCTACTACTTTAAGGTCTCGACATTCCTTTTATTTTGTGTTGGTGTGCATTAAAAAATCACTAAGCCGGTCCGAAACGTCTAATATTAACATGAAAAAGAAGAAGAAGAACATTGAGTTTTTATACGACGTATTCGACTGGTGGATCATATGGCGTCGCCAACCTCTCACGCCGATTGGTCGCGGGTGGACTTGGCAATCACACCGGTTGTAGTATTGGCGTGGCTATGGTGGCTTCCAATGGGGTAAATTTGGCTAATCTTGTAAATTTCGTCATTTGCAGTTCACCAGAACTGCCAGTCTTAAATAGAAAGTGAGCTATTATAAAACACGCAACTGGGCGCCGATAAAATAAGACTACATGGATCAGTAATTCATATACTATATCGGCGGTAACCTGTGTCTGTGTGCACCGTGTCGGCGGTAACCTGTGTCTGGGTGCACCGTTGCTCGGAGCAGAAGCGCACAAATTCACAAAATATTCGGCACTTTCATGTCGCATCCACCACGTAAGTCGCACAAATCCAATCAGGTGGTTGCCTTGATCTCGCAAACGAGCCGGGCGATCGGAACTTATGCGAGTCGATCGGAACGCAAATTTACGTTTACGGCTGACCGGCTGATATAGACGAGTTATCTGACCCTGGCCGACCGAGGGTGAGAGCGCGGCCTATAGGTCTTCCGTGCTGCAGGTACAAACCAGGCACCATACCGTTGAGGCGGCCCATAGGCTTTCCGTGATGCAGGTATAGACCGGGCACCATACCGTTAAGGCGGCCTACAGGCCTTCCGTGATGCAGGTATAGACCGGACACTATGCCGTTGAAGAAGAAAACTTTGAAGAAGTTCTCCACCGTTGAAGAAGAGTTATTCGACCGCGACTGCCCTGTTTTGGTGCGAAGACAATGGAAGCGGACCGCGTCTGCTCCGTCTTGGTGCGGAGATAATGGAGGCGGACCGCGACTGCCCTGTCTTGGTGCGGAGACAATAGAGACATATTTCTCCTTGAGATGCCCATAGATGCCACGGCTGGTGCTGAAATATCGTCACTGAACCTTTTCTTTGAATTATGATGGTGAATACTGCATGAAACGAGGGAGGAGATAAGAAATATGAAGGCTGGCAAAACAGTGAATAGTTGATTTAAGTATGAACATAAAAAAGCATGGTGTAAGAATATTATTAGGAAAGAAGTTATGGATGTTTCAAAAGGCTGGCAGTTGGACCGGCCCGGGCCTGGTCAGTTTGGATCGCTAATGTTGGCTTAGTCGGAAAAAGCAGTGCGTCCCATTCTACCCAAGTACCACGTAAGTCACGCCACTGATGCATTTTGATTTCTCTCTACATCTTAATATGCGCAAAGCTCATCTATTGTCAAAGCTGAACGAGTTGGTTCCATGTTTGAATGTCAGTGTCAAATCCCAGCCAGACTGGCAGTGTTTATGTAGGGACGTGGCTGTGGCGCTTATGGCGGCTCAGTGATGCCTGGCTGACTTGCGTCGACCGGCAGTGGCCTCGACGTTGGGGGTGTCGGAGACCGTCTCCCAGATCGAGAGTGGCCCACCTCTCGGGCAACCGCGGCCTCCGGAGAGAAAGGTCAGCATCGAAGGACCGGTATAATAGCCGAGCTCGCTGCCGACGGCGAAGCTCCGCCACAAATTGCCAAGATACTGACACTAATCAGCACCGTTGTGTGAAGGGTGACATATTGCCGTATTTGGTGACTGATGCCGTGATGTTGACTGATGCCACACCACGTGTGTTGTGATGTTGACTGACTGATGCCACATCACATGTGTTGTGATGTTGACTTATGTCACATCACGTGTGTTGTGATGTTAACTGATGTCACACCACGTGTGTTGTGATGTTGACTGATGCCACATCACGTGTGTTGTGATGTTAACTGATGTCACACCACGTTTTCTGTGATGTTGACTGATTCCTCGCCACGTGTGTTGTGATGTTGACTGATGCCACACCACGTTTGTTGTGATGTTGACTGATGCCACACCACGTGTGTTGTGATGTTGACTGATGCCACACCACGTTTGTTGTGATGTTGACTGATGCCACACCACGTGTGTTGTGATGTTGACTAATGCCACACCACGTGTGTTGTGATGTTGACTGATGCCACATCACGCTTGCTGTGATGCTGACCGGTGCCTCGCCGCGCTTGCTGTGATGCTGACCAGTGCCTCGCCGCGCTTGCTGTGATGCTGACCAGTGCCTCGCCACGCTTGCTGTGATGCTGACCGGTGCCTCGCCACGCTTGCTGTGATGCTGACCGGTGCCTCGCCACGCTTGCTGTGATGCTGACCGGTGCCTCGCCACGCTTGCTGTGATGCTGACCGGTGCCTCGCCGCGCTTGCTGTGATGCTGACCGGTGCCTCGCCACGCTTGCTGTGATGCTGACCGGTGTCTCGCCACGCTTGCTGTGATGGGCGCTTCAAAATATTACATCATTCCAAAGATTGCAATGTGTGTCCCTGTCGTAGTAGTTCTATAAGCAACCATATGTTCCGATGTTGTGTTGATCCGGTGCATTCTAGGCCGATGGTATCTACCCAGTATGCTGATAGTGCCATATGTTGCGACTATCCACTCTCCTGCCTTGTTGGTGGCTGGCGATCGGTGATGTGTGCTGAGTGTCGTGCCAATCAGCTGATCTTTGCTAGTGCTGACCTGCGCTTTCCTGTGCTGGTCTGACATTCGTGAGGTGCTTATATCCGTACTCTGTCATACTAGCTGGACCGTTGTATTGCACTGTGACGACTTATGCTACTGTACTGTTGTGCTGGCTGACGTGATGATGATACATGTAATGTGCTCACCGGACATCTATTCTGCACCACCATAGTCTGACCGCTGCACTGTGCCACTCCAACCTGGCCTACCATATCACTCCGACATTACTTATTTGTCACTCTGACCTGCCGTCTGTATCGCCCTGACCTGACTTGGCCACCCCTCTGGACCTCCCTAACCTGACCTGCGGTCTGTATCGCCCTGACCTGACTTGACCATCCCTCCCTAACCTGACCTGACATATGCACCTCTCTGTGACACCAGCTGCGGGCCTGAGCCGTCTCCATGTTCTGTATTGTACTTTCCTGACCTGACCTCTGTACCTCTCTGTGACACCAACTGCCGGTCGGAGCCGTCTCTATGTTCTGTATTGTACCGTCCTGACCTGACCTCTGTACCTCTCTGTGACACTAGCTGCCGGCCGGAGCCGTCTCTATGTTCTGTATTGTACCGTCCTGACCTGACCTCTGTACCTCTCTGTGGCACCAACTGCCGGTCGAAGCCGTCTCTATGTTCTGTATTGTACCGTCCTGACCTGACCTCTATACCTCTCTGTGACACTAGCTGCCGGCCGGAGCCGTCTCTATGTTCTGTATTGTACCGTCCTGACCTGACCTCTGTACCTCTCTGTGGCACCAACTGCCGGTCGAAGCCGTCTCTATGTTCTGTATTGTACCGTCCTGACCTGACCTCTGTACCTCTCTATGGCACCAGCTGCCGGTCGGAGCCATCTCCATGTTCTGTATTGTACCGTCCTGACCTGACCTCTGTACCTCTCTATAGCACCAACTGCCGGTCGAAGCCGTCTCTATGTTCTGTATTGTACCGTCCTGACCTGACCTCTGTACCTCTCTATAGCACCAACTGCCGGTCGAAGCCGTCTCTATGTTCTGTATTGTACCGTCCTGACCTGACCTCTGTACCTCTCTATAGCACCAGCTGCCGGCCGGAGCCGTCTCTATGTTCTGTATTGTACCGTCCTGACTTGACCTCTGCACCTCTCTATGGCACCAGCTGCCGGCCGGAGCCGTCTCCATGTTCGGCGGAGTTGACCCGTTTCCGGCACGACTCCTTGGCTCGGCGCGCTCCCCAGCCGAGCTCGACTCGTCCTCTACCGACGACGAGCGGCCCGCCTCCACTCGACGACCGGCCAGGTAATGTTACCACCGACCGGCGGCGGGTCTACTGGTCCGCCTGGTCGACATTGAACCATATATATGCCTGGTGACATCGGTGTGTAATGTATTATGATATATGCATTTCTTCGCCTTTGGCGACCATACCTTTATGCATCGATGAACTTAATCTCACTTACCTTGGGCAGGATTGCCGAGTGGTTACGGTGTTGAGCTCCGGGTACGAAGGTCCTAGATTCAACACTCGCACATCTCGGGACATTTCCCAGTCCCGTGGCCCACCGGCGGAACGGTGTAACGGCGCCATTAGTCGTAATCGTGCATAAAGTGCAGCATGAACCACCCGATAAACAAACGACTTAGCCAATGGAAGTTTAGGGCTAATTGTCATTATTCTCTTTTTACCAAGCGTAAAGACGACTACTCCATAACGCCACCAAATGTCCGTGGGCCCTCACTTCGAGATATCGCCATGAACCTTCCAATCCCTGATACTACGTCATTTCTACTTAGTTTGACCGACGGAATAAATTCGAATCACCTTAAGTCGAGTGGCAATGATATCGCAGTGACGTCACCCGTTCATTTTCAGCCTAACTTGAAAAGAACCCTGTCAAAAGTGCACTACATGATATAAATTTATTGTTATGCAAAATAAAATATAGGATAACCTTCGCCGGGTTGGGGGAGGGGCAGGGGAAGCTCTCGGGAGCCTCCTTCAGCGTTTCCCCGTTAGCCGTCGAATGAGTAGACACAGAGACGTCACGTTTTCAATAGTTTCTCGTCTTAAGTTCTGGTACCACGGTCGTCGTCGCTGAAAAAAGTGTAGGATAGAAGAGGTGGTATTGGCATGCTTGCCGGTAGGGCATACTTATGCTTCGCACGGATACATTTTGAAAAGGGAGGCGAGGCCACGCTGTCCCCTATGCTATCGCTGTGCCCTTGACAGTTCGATACACACTGGAATGAAGATGCCACTTCGTTTCCAACTTCCACGAAACCTCCTACCACGATGTTTTAAGAGACGACTCGGAGATTGTCTAGACAGATCAAATATATCGGTGTTGGTCGGCTACTCAGTTCGATGTAATCTATCCATTCAAAAAATAGATCCTTGCCGCAAAGTGTAAAGTTGTGAAGGAAGCATACATGGGCGCAACACGACCAGTAGCTGTTGATGCACCCTAAAGCTCAAATAATTAGTATGTATGCAAAATGTTGCTGTTTTTACCAAGTAATATCTGAATTCAGTTTCAGCGCCGCCTAAATTGTGCGACATGACATTGGATGACCAACGAATGACTTGATATGACGTGAACTTGTGTGATCTGACCTGATTTTATCTTTTTTTAATTACTTCCCAAGGAGTGGACGCCTAGGCGAAGGCTGAAGAGATCAGTGTATCAATTTATGCATTGTCCCAGTGTGACCTGAGGTCAGATCACGAGATCGGAAGCTGGACAGTGTACAAGGATGCTTCAGTGTCATATCATTTATTCTTGGAAAACAAGTTTTATACTTGAAAGCTAATGTTCCGGAGGTAGCCAAGCGTGAACTTACTTGACCTGACCTGACTTTAGGATTTTCGGATATCAGTCGCACACAATCATTTTGCTTGAATGATTCTGTTGGACGGACCCGAGACACACACACACGCACGCACGCACGCACGCACGCACGCACGCACGCACGCACGCACGCACGCACGCACGCACGCACGCACGCACGCACGCACGCACGCACGCGCGCGCGCGCGCGCGCGCACGCACACACACACACACACACACACACACACACACACATATATATATATATATATATATATACACGATAGCAAGTGGAGCTGCAAACAGGTGTACAAAGTCTCAAGTCACTACTTCGGTTCTATGTTAACCGGGTATAGTAAGTGTGAACATGGAAAGAACAACCGTTCCGTGCCAGACCTTTGCTTTGTCAATTCCGGTGCACTTGTGTTGTTATCCGTTTGCCACTCCTGTGCAGCTGTTGCTGGGCAACTGGTTGTAACTTCTGCTGTCTCGTGTTGTTTGAGTCGATACGTTTCGCATCGGTGGATAAATACTGTAGACAAGTTGCCTCGTGAACTCAGAACATCAATTACAACCTATTATGATTTTAAAGTTTTAGGCTTCGTAGAAAGTGCTTTTTCTGCAACAACTCCGAAAAATTATCCTGAAGACATGCTCCGCACGTCCTCGTAACAATGTTGCAAATATTGATCTTGCCTGGCCTGGAAATTATGGCACAGGTTGCCTTTTTGGTTCGGTATGATTTTTTACGGGCAGCGAAATTATGCGACAGTCTATCAGAATTTGTTGCTAACAATATAATGAGCTTGCTATTTTTGTGGTTGACCTGACTTGTGACCTTATTTATGATCAGAAATATGATTGCTTTATATGTTTTGTAGTCGCCCAATATAGTACCATCCATCGATTACGGTCTGAATCATTCGAATCGTCATAGTGGTTCTGGAGATATTCAAGGAGATTGGCTAGGCCTTCCCCTCCCCGGTATGGTGCGGATTAATGCGTCAACGGTGTAGCTGTCCTCGTTGCCGTACTTCGTGACCTCGCTCAGTCAAATGCAACTGCGGCGTACAAGTGCAAGTGCGGCGTACATGAGTTGCACCAATTGTGTTCCCGTCCAAGCTGGACTCTGATTGTTCGGTACGCCGTGCGCATGGGCAGAGTGGCGTCCGCCGTCCAGCCGTGTTGTGCCGCGAGTGTGATTGGTTGACGTCGAATGCTGGGGCTGCTGCAGATTGGCCTGTCGTCCGATCAATTCCCAGCAATTGCTGCTGCTGCCGTCCGACGACGACGAGGACCTGTTCCACCCGGGGCCGCAGCGCCGCACTGCGGACGTCACCCGAACTTCTGCAGCGGATCCGACGGCAGCGACAAGACCCGCCTCGGCCGAGAGCAACCGGAGTGCCGGCCCGGCTCCGGCTAAAGCTAACAGGCGGCGGCTGACCGCGGCAGCTCTGTTCTCCAGCAGTGACGATGAAGACCTGTTCCAGCCGTCGCCAGCCCGCCCGCCGCCAGGGGCTCGGCCGTTCGCTAGCGGGCCACAATCGGATGCGGGCGCAAGTAGGATTGTGCCTGCACCGAGCCCACCGGCTCCCGAGCCCCGTCGGCTCGCCGCCGCCGCCGCCGCCGCCAGACCGTCCAAGGGTTTGTTCGACAGCGACTCAGACGAAGACATATTCGCGGTGGTGTCGCCCTTGCGTCAGGCAGCAAAACCAGTGGGAGGCGGGGCAGCGGGTGCTGGGGGACACGAACGAGGTGTATCGACGGGTGGACAGGAGAGGACAGTGCAGGGTGATGTGGTGGCTGGACGGTCGGATCGGCAGCCCATCGATTCGACCTGTAGCACGTCCCCCGGTGTTGGCGACACCTCCGCATATCAGACGCTCGCCGCGAATATCCCGGCCAAGGCGTCCGACGGCTCCCGGGATAGTCAAGAGGCTGGTACATTCACCGCCCTCGGCAGACCAACCGGCAAAGGTCGAGTCCAAAAGTCTAGCACCGCACGCTCTGCGGTGGAAACGCCGGCGGTGGCGCAAAAGAGTGGCCGCTTGTTCTCCTCCAGTTCGGACGAGGACCTATTCGCGGCGCCAACCGTCAAGGCGCCGGCGGCGGCAAGCCAAGCTGTCCGAGACTCGGCGCCTGCCGAGAGTACTGCTCCATCAAGACCGCCAGGCCGGCCCTCATCCACATCGAAGTCCACTCCCACACCAAAGTCCACCCACACGCCCGAATCCACTTACAGGCCAGATCCGGCTTCCGTGCCAGAGTCGACTCCCACTCCCGGGTCCCCTCTCGTCTCGAAGTCAGCGCCGGCTCCCGCGCCCCAGTCCCCTCTCGCCTCGAAGTCAGCGCCGACTGCAGAGGCCGCCCGGGCGCTGACTCCGGCCCGAGCGGCCCCGAGCCTCCTTGACTCGGACAGTGACGAGGACGACCTGTTCCATCCGGTGGCTGTAGTCGGCCAGCGACTTGCCGCCCCCGCTGTCTGTGCCGATCGGAAGGCAGCAGCGGCAGTCCGGCCGGATCCGTCACCGGAGCGAACGACGGCCGGCACTGTTGTGGGATCGGTATCCGCGTGTCCAGTTACGCGACAAACTGCTGACATGGCGGGGGTAGAGGTGACCGTCTCTGTCCCAACACCCGATCGTGCCACCACGTGTTCAGGAATCTGGTCGGTGCCGGAGGACCGGGCGACGCCGGAGAGCGTCACTGAGTCGGAGCCGGACGTGGCCGGCCCAGCGCCAGGCCAGGCAGGGCGCCGAGCGGCCGGCCGACTGCCACCTGCCCGCCTGACGGCGCTCACCTCCAGCATAGAGCACCAGCTGAGCCAGGCGGCCGACCGCCGCCGACAGCCGGGCTGCGGCCGGCCACACGGCAGTGGGCCGCTCTTCACGGCCGCCTCTCTGACCAACAGACCGCCGAGCCCGCCAACTCCCGCCAGTCCGCCGAGCCTTGCCACTTCACTGAGTTCCACCAGCCCACCGGGTCCAACAAGCCCACTGATTCCCACCAGCCCACTGAGCCCCACCAGCCCACTGAGCCCCACCAGCCCACTGAGCCCCACCAGCCCACTGAGCCCCACCAGCCCACTGAGCCCCACCAGCCCACTGAGCCCTGCCAGCCGACGGGGCCCGCCGAGTCGCCGGCCGCCTCTGCCAGGCGTCGCCACTGCTCACCATGACGTGCCACGTCGGTATCGACCAGGTAGGTGGTTGCAGTCACCATGTATCTGCAGACCTACTACCGTCGCTGCTTGCCATCTAGTCGCGTGTGTGTGGGGTGTGTCGGCTGTCCTCACGATGGCCGCAGCTGCGCGAGGTGTTTGTGACGCGTTCAGGCGGCTCCACTCAGTGTCGGCCGGGTGAGGCTGCCTGCCTCGCTCCGATGGCGATGCTCGTTGCCAGCGGCGGTGCCCTCTCGGTGTTTAGCGCACCAAAGTCATCGTCACTCGATAGGCTGCTGTGGCTATGATGATGGGTGAAGGATGACGCTGCAGAATTGGCCAGCAGCGTATACCCGCGCCATGCAGAACGGTAACGGTTTTCGCGATGCGCTACTGAAACTAGATTGTTATGTATGGGTGTGAGGGCCATGGAAGCCAATGCGCCCGGTTTAGGCTTATGCTATTTTATGGCAAGCCTTAAGGGCATGCGGTCCAACGATGTGCTGTCGAGACTGGATAGGGCGTACGAATCGCTGGGTAGGGCGTATAAATCGGTCAGTCATCGAGGCGCGTGTGTTTCACTGTGGCCGTGCGGGGAATGTGGAACAGCGCAGGAGTTCTAAGTATCGGTGAGATCTTTTAAGCAGCGGATGCCTTTTCATTGAACACGTAATCGGCTTTGCGCTCGCGAAACGCCGACGGAGATCCAATTGACGCTTGTATTCAGTCCCGGTCAGCCGAAACTTCGCGCAGCTCAGCGGCGATGCGTTGACGCAAATTTAGAGACTTAATTTGAATGTCTTATCTACCGTTCTGAATTATCTCCCATGTCCATCCATTCGCTACGAGATTCGTCTCACTGAACTGCTGCAATGATCACTTTGTCTGTGTTGTGAGACGGAGAATATGGACCACACTGACTACTAGGAACGAATACGACGTACGTTAGCTGTACCAAGCTTCAGCTGGAGCCCGACTCCGAGCAAACTAGCATGTTGTCGTCTGGGATTAGACCGTACCATTTAACCTGGACCGAGGGCTTTGGTCAACAAACCATCATGGCTGTTAATTTGGCTATGCGGATTTTCGCACAACGTGTAGTGATGCAGTAAGCGTGCAGGATAGCAGCTAGCACTGTCAGCGACAACGATAAGGTGGCGTTTGCCAGCGAATAAATGACGTCATGTCAATGGCGCTGAGCTGTCTCCACGTGTCCACAGTTATTGCGGGATGGCAGTTATTCTGTGAACAGTGATAAATTAGCTGTTGGTATTGTCAATTTCTGAGAAGTGCGTGAGTAATTGTTGTGGTTTGTGCGCAGTTTCCACGGCGGAGATGTCCGCCGATCTCCTGCCAGCGGCAACTGTGGGATACTTGGACCCGCAACACGCGCCCGAGACTCTGACCTCACTGACCAAGGTCAGTACTTACTACGTTGCGCTTTGTGATGCACACGTACTAAATCGACTGCAGCCCATAGCCAAATTTTTGGTAAAGTAGGTGGAAGATACCGGCCATGGAAATCCTATAAAACTGCCTGCGGACAAGATGTTGACCTTATATAAAGGTATGTCGCATATGATGTTGCACTAACTTTCATGCAATTGTGACGTCATTAAGTTCCAGCCTGAATTTAAATTAGTTTTACTATCTTCAAATTATTAATATCTTCAAAGCCAGTTCGGATATTCCATATTGCATAAATTGCGATTAATAGTTCTTGAATAGCTTCGTTTCCTTCGGCAAATTGGCCATTATTGTGTTGTGATAATTCGTGGTGATGCTGGGGATTGAGCCATGTGCATGCAGGTTGTAGAGGGCCGTAATGCTGGTGATTTGTTTGGAGTGTGACCAGATGATATACTTTGGGTATGTATTTGCCGCTCGGTGTGGGACGTATATGTGAAGTCGCTGTATTCTTGTATATAGAGTAGCATTTCAGTGTTTCGCCTTACACATGGAATCAGCTTATGAATGACTGGCTTTATTCATAAACGAAAACACGACTGCAAGTAGCTCAATTTCCACAGCGTAGGTTCGTTTACGCCGCTGTGTTCCGGCTGTCCAGTCTGATCCGACTTCATGCTTTGCAGATGTTTGGCTTTGCTCCATGGTTCATGCAAATAATATACAACTAGTGTTCATATTTTAAAATGTATTATTACACGATATTCCATATAAAATATCGGGGTATGAAGCTAGGTTGCGCTGTGATCGATGGGTTCCTTCACCAATAGTTTGTTGACATTCCCGGCACGACAGACGCAAACAATAGTCAATACCGGCGACGAAACATGGTCACAGTAGTTGACATTTATTACGGATTCAATAATAGTATTAACGTGGACATGAAAAGTATTGCGAGTCATGGGTGGATCCCGGAACTCTAGTCGTGGTGAGAGGACATTTCCCGGAGGGGCGCCTTCGGTGGAGAACATCTGTTGAGGAGGGGGAGGGGTGTACTCGAGCACACCGAAGCCACACCTGTCATCACCTGCAGCAGAGGAAACCGTGTGTAGTGTTAGCTTTCACGTCGACACTTGATATCAGGAAGTCGTATGCTGGAAAAGGGTGCATACGAATGCCGTGTCCTGTCGCAGAGGCTCCTTCCAATTGTTGTCCTGTCATTGAGGCCCAAGCGCGTGGATGGGGAAGGGGCAAGGGAGCTCATACCCTTCGTGAACTCATACTGTTAACCATATGAGAAAATATCGTTGGCTCACCTGAATCACCTGAAGCCAGTGGCGTAGCCAAGGGGCGAAGCCACCCCTCCCCACCCCTGAAGGGTCGGAGTGGACCCTCCAGGCGACCACCTTGAGGGGCTCGCGAGGGCCCCTTAAGGCGTCGATGCTTAGGGCCCGTGAATGCCCCCGAGTCGACGCGAATGGACCCTGGACCGACGAAGGGGGGGGGGGGGCGGGCTGACAGAAAGGGTCTTGGGCCGATGAAGAGGACCCCGAGTCAACGGAGAGTGCCCTCAGGAAAATGTTGAGTGCCCTTGGCTAAGTTAACGTGAACTGTGAAGAGCTTCTCGATCAACGGGGGAGGCATCGGATAGTTGGAAGGGCCCCGGGCTGACTGAGAGAATATGAGGAGCCCCGAGCCACAATATAAAGAGCCCTGGGTTGTCGGCGGAGCCCAAGCCGAAGAAAGGGCCACTGACCTGATGAACAGGGTCCATGCGTTTGAAAGGTGGCCTCCGGCTTGCCGGAAAAGACCTTGGAATGTCAAAGATGTCCCCTTAGACGACGGAGGGGGCCCCAGTTTCCGGAGGGAGCATCGGTCCGTCAGAAAGGACCCTGGGCTGGAGGGTTGGGCCCATACCGTACAAGTACCTCTGGTCTGATTGAGGGTGCCCAAGATGGCCTTCGGCCTGATAGAGGGGGCCCTGGATCGCTAAGGAGGGCCTCTGCGCCGACGGAGAGGATCCCTAGCCTCAGGAAGACCCCGGACCATCGGAAAGGGACCAGAGCCGGCATGAAGGGCCGACGTTGGCCGAAACTACACAGGGGCCCTTGCATGATAGAGGAGGCCCAAGCTTTTGAAAAGGGGAGTCCGGCCGGTAGGAGGGTGTCCTGAGCCGTGACAGAGGGTCCCTGAGTCGACTGAGCGAGTCTCGGGTCGGACGTGCAGGACGACTGGGTCGGCTTTGGCTCACGCTGATGGAGAGGGGCTTAGAGCTGACAGCGGGCCTCGAGCCGATAAAGAGACCCCGAACTACGGAGACAAGCCGGGCCGAAGCGGAAGGCTCCCGGTATTACGTGAAGGACCCCAAAGCCCACACAGAGGGACCCTGGCTGTTACAAAAAAACGTGGCGTTTCCAAGGGATGAAGGAGCACCCGCCCGAGAGAAACTGGCCGTCAGTATTCCTTACAACCATCACTAGCCCTTAGAGACTCTCTTTAGATCTCAGAGGGCCCTGCAGATGTCATGTCTCTGCGACTTTGTCGGAGGAAAGTCGCCTGGCACTCAGGAGCTGTGAATAGATAATTGACTCTTTGACTTACATGGGATGAGTTCACTTGTAGTCAGCGTTGTTCACTGGCGCTGCCATAGCTATGACTGCGACTTGCATGGTATGAGCTGATTTGTAGTAGGGGCTCACTGGCGCTACCATATTGCAATTCAGTTGTATTGCGAATCTTCTATCTTTTTGTATCGTTGGAGGAGTGTCTACAAAGGGGATTTCTAGAGTCGCTGAAGTGTCTGTTCTTTCTATGAATAATTTTGTGCAGAGTGGAGGGAGTTTTTAACCCGAAATCAGTCATCAAAAGCGTTAAGCGTCAAAAGCGTTGTACCCATACATCGAGATACCTATGATTTCGTCTATGTCCCTCATGTAAGTGATGGGCTGGGTGTAGTCAGGGTGCGCTAGTAACAGATATTCAACAGCGTTCATAAAGACTGTCGCTAATGGTGGAACTACCCATTTACGTTTACCCATTGTAATCCCCTTCTTTATAGTGCTGCTGACCATATCTCGCAACATTATTTGTCAGTCAGTGGGTTAAGAGACGCTCCAAGTTGCCCAGCGTCGTTCCAAGTGTTGTGATTCCCTATCGTGAATAACGTAGTAGACACCAAACCCCAGTCCTGGTGGAATGTTTTTGCTTGGTGATTTCGAATTATTTCCTATGTACAGAGCACTTGCGTTTCTTGTCTTTCACCGTTTTTGCCTGCTATGTATAATGTACTGGGTTTGTCGTGTTCTTGAAGGTCGCTTTTGTTTTGATCCTTGACATGTTTGGGGATTGTTAATTTCCATTGTTTATTGTTTTGTTCCAATGGTTGTGTCGAGCGAGTCCTTTTTAGGCTTTCACAAATGTCATTCTCCGCCATTACAACAGTGGCGGCTCTTGTCTCGGCCAGCACGCGGTTCCTCCATCAGCTGAATTTCGGGTGTTTACAGACCCGAGCTCGAGGTCCGGTGAAGAGGCGACCTAGTCGCCGAAGGGCCGGCGCCAGTCGGCTGTCGCTGCCGGCATCACTGCCCGAGGGAGTGATCGCCCGTCAGGCTACCGGCTTCACGCGGCAGTTGGAGATGTCTGGCCACGAGGCCAACCGGGCCCCGGCGCCGGCCGCCACTAACGGTCACCAGCCAACCGCTAGCCAGCCAACCGCTAGACAGCCAACCGCTAGACAGCCAACCGCTAGCCAGCCAACCGCTAGCCAGCCAACCTCCAGCCAGCCAACCGCTAACCAGCCAACCGCTAGACAGCCAACCTCCAGCCAGCCAACCGCTAGCCATCCAACCGCTAACCAGCCAACCGCTAGCCAGCCAACCGCTAGCCAGCCAACCGCTAGCCAGCCAACCGCTAGCCAGCCAACCGCTAGCCAGGCAACAACTAACCAGACAACCGCTAACCAGCCAACCCACACTGGCCAGTCGGCTACCGTTGCTATGGTGACTGGAACGTCGCAGTGTCCGCTCGAGCCCGGTCCGGCCGTGTCTGCCTCCCCGGTCCCTGTCGCCTGCACACTCGCCCGTCAGCCGGCCGTTCTAAACCCTGCCGACCGTCTCCCTGCCGCGCTCACTCCCGGAGATGCCAGTCACCGAACGCCGGCGCCACCACGATCGCCGCTGCAGCGCCAGCATTCGGAGGTCGAGACTCTGCCAACAAGATCAGCAGCAGCGGCAGCCGACGAGGCTGATGGCCGTCCTGACGCCGCCTCAGGATTTCCAGCATTTCACGAGGCTGTCTTCAAGACGCCAAACCTTGGCACTGTGTCGCCTCCGGTCTCGAAGCGTCCTGTGGCGTCTCCGGAGCCGCCGAAGCCGCTGAAGCCGCCGAAGCCGCCGAAGCCGCCAAAGATGCCAAAGTCGTCGAAGGCGCCCAGGATGCTCAAAGTGCGCTCGTCTCTGTCGCAGCCAGCCGTCCAGCCGCCTGAGGCACCAGACTCGAACGAGGCAGTCACTCCAGGAATTCGGCAGGTATCGGCACAGAGCGAAGAGCCAAGCGCTGAGTTGGCAACGCCGCCGGTCGCGCTGCCAGGCGGAGAGGCTCACTCGTCGGCTGTTGGGCCCGCATTGTCATCCAATCTGAGAGCGGCAGCCTCGCTCTTCGATAGCGACAGCGACGAAGACCTGTTCCACACCGCCGCCCCAATCGCACCGGCGCGAACCACGGTCGTGGGTGGCTCCCCACAAATGAGTCGAGACGCCTTTGAAGGGCGTCCTGAAGCGACGCGAACGCATGCGAGAGGTATCGGAAAACAACCGGAGATGTCCGCCTCTCGGAAGGATGACGACTATGCTACCCCAGCTTCAGACGTGGAGTGTGAGAACAGCCTGTTGAAAACTGACTGTGAGCTTGCACCCGATGATGATCGCGACTCTCCTGACTTTGGAAAGGCGAAGTCCGCCGGTCGGGCCGCGGCCGGTGGTGCGTCATGCAGTAGTGATGAGGCTGGTGATGGAGGAGGCCGACACGAGTTGTCAGTCGAGCGGGCGGCCGCTGTGGCGCCGACTGCCATGATGCACACCGCCCCGCCTCGGCCGGAATCCCCCGGCGACTTGTCCAGCAGCATTGACAGCGAAAAACACACAGCTTGGCCATCAGCAGTCGAGCCGAGATCGGACGTCGGCTCGGCTGATGTCGAGGCGACACCGCAGTCGGCGCCAAAATCCGCACCGTCGGCAGCGGCCACCCACAGCCTGTTCGACAGTAGCGACGATGAAGACCTGTTCCACCCGAGTGTCAACACTGTTAGTCAGTCGGCGTCTCGCCCTGCCAGCGCGGGTGCTTGGCCGCCGACATCTGGAGCTCCCCGGGAGACTGGCACCCGCGATCTGCCTGCCTCGGAAGCACAGCCAGGCACGACAAGCTGGCGGAGTAACGAGGCCGCCGGATCCGTGGGTGCGCCTTTCGGTACGACCACTGCTGAGGAGCAGGGAGGCGGTAGCACGACCCCTGCCAGTACCGCCGGTCCTCACAAGCAGAACAAAACACTGGGGAAGCCTGTCCTACCGGATGAGTCCCTTCCGATAATTCCTATCCATGAACGTGAAGACTCTGAGATCTCCGCACACGGGGTGTCTGCAGATAGTAACGCCATCCCAGTCGATTCGGGCGCATTCTACAGCAGGGATTCTCGCACGAGTGGCGTCAGCCCCGTCGTCCGTGAGGTACCGACTTTGCCGGATGTGACACCAGTCACTGCTGCTGTCGGTGGCGCAAGTCGAGGTCAGCATCCAGTCCCGCCCGCCAAACAGACCAAACCAAGAGTAAGGCTGTTCAGTTCCGATAGTGACGAAGAGGACCTGTTCCATACCCTGTCGAAGAAGCCGCTGGCACCGTTAGTAGCTCTCGCCAAGCCGGAGCCTGAGCATGTCGCGAACGACATCGCAAAAGAATCGCCTACTTGGAGTGAAAGGAGAGAAGAATCGTCGTCAAGCAACTGGTCCGTGAATGCACAGCAGGATGGCGGCGTTAAACAAGTGTCGCCTCCTGAAACGCGACCGAAATCTGCCAATATCAGCAAGAGCATATTTAGTTCGGACAGCGACGAGAACGAGTTGTTCGGTGCGTTCACAAGTCGTGCTACTCCCAACCAGAGCGAGACTCCGGCGGTGTCCGAGGCACCGGGTGATGAGTGTGGTGCGGCGAGCGAGCCTTCATCCGAACGAGACGTCGCCGACGACAGACGAGGCAGCCCACGGCCGGCGAACATCCAGTCGCTGCGGGAGGCGATTGCAGACGAGGAGCAGCTGTTCGGCGACGGCGGCGCTGCCACTGACGTCCGACCCTCGCCAGTTGCTCAGTCAGCGATCCGGACTGCACCGGCCACGGCAGAGCTGGGTTTGGCCCGGGGTGGCGGCAGCGCACCAGACCACTGGCGGCTGCCCCCGGCTGCCGAACCAGTGAGCGGCAGTAGTGATCCGCAGGACGAGCACGACCCACTGCGCCGACGAGGCAACCTCGACCAGCACCGGAGACTGACGCAAACCGTGACCGAGGACTCGGAGCTGCTGCAGGACAGGCCGCAGAGAGGTCCGGCTTCGGCGATAGAAAGGGGACTGCCCAGTATGCCCCCGTCCGGTGGCACGCTCACTGTGTCTGCCAGATCGAGAGACCTCGCTGCTAATGCTGCCACCCCTACCGTACATCCGTTCGACGACCCCTCCCACACTGACCCCTGGACCAGCGAACCTTCTTCGACTCCGGTGAACTCTGCACACGGGAATCCGATCTTGGCACAGCCCGACAGAGTTTCGTCAGTTGTCCCCAGATCCGATAAAACAGCATCAGCTATCCCTAGTCCCTGTGGGACACCATCAGCTATCCCTAGTTCCGGTGGAGCATCATCAGCTGTCCTCAGTTCTGGTGCAACATCATCAGCTGCCCTCAGTCCCCGTGGGGCATCATCAGCTGTCCCCAATTCTAGTGGAACATCACCAGAGGCCAGAAGGCTGGCGGGCAGGACAGCACCGCCGACGGGCAGCATCTTCTCGGACGATGAAGACGACTGTAGCCTATTCGGAGCGGTTCGGTCGGCGGCTGTACCGCCAGTAGCGGCGGCGGCGGCAGCGCGGCCGGCTCCGTTTGGCACGGCCGCACGCCATCCGCCCACCGCCGGCCGGCTGTTCGCGGAGAGTGACGATGGTGACCTGTTCAGTTCGGTGGTGCCCAGACCTGCCGGACCGCCGTCTCGTGGCCTCGACACGGTGGACAGTGACGATGGTGACCTGTTCAGTTCGGCGGTGCCCAGACCTGCCGGACCGCCGTCTCGGGGCCTCGACACGGTGGACAGTGACGATGGTGACCTGTTCAGTTCGGCGGTGCCCAGACCTGCCGGACCGCCGTCTCGGGGCCTCGACACGGTGGACAGTGACGATGGTGACCTGTTCAGTTCGGCGGTGCCCAGACCTGCCGGACCGCCGTCTCGGGGCCTCGGCACGGTGGACAGTGACGATGGTGACCTGTTTAGTTCGGCGGTGTCCAGACCTGCCGGACCGCCGTCTCGGGGCCTCTGCACGGTGGACAGTGACGATGGTGACCTGTTCAGTTCGGCGCTGCCCAGACCTGCCGGACCGCCGCTACGGGGCCTCGACACGGTGGTCGCTCCAGCCGGCACACTGACGACTCCACCACCCGCCCCAGCTTGTCCGGACGGCATAGGTCAGTGTCCAGGTCACGCAGAGAGCACTCCGTGATCTTATCGTCGATGCCATGGATGTAGCCATGATTTTCTTAAGGCAGCCGGACAAAAATTGATGAAACAGAAAACTCGAGGCACGAACCGCTCCGAAAATGTGTGGTTTTGTGTGTGGAAATTATCAATTTCTTGTTTGATCTAGTGTATTTTTGGTTGGTAGGGTGGCGCCCCCACCCCTTCCCTGCGCTTCTGGTCGGTACCCGGGAGACACCGAGCTTGAGCTGCTTGATGGGAATGTATGTGTCAGACATTCCCTATGTTAGGGAATGTCTGTCTGTGTTGAGTGTAGATACGTCCAGGACGGACCATGTTCGACGGTAAGATCTTTGCAAAAGCTGGAGATAAGGACTACTTCCAGCGGATGTCTGGCCTTCGCATATTGCAAATCGCACGGTCAAATGGTACTTATTGTTAGCACAGGCTCCAGAATATGGTTCACAGAGGATGTCCCAGAATAAAACGAGGAAATGGTGAAAACAATTGAAACTGTACTTCAGCATAGTCCTGAAGTACTGACTAGAAAACGCGTCCCCGTTCCTGGAATTCAACCTACGATCCCCTCCCCACGTGGGGCCTACTCAGTACACTAAGAATATCCCAACACCGACGCTGGGTAAGGGCGCACGTGGTGCCGCTCCCTGGCGATGTCAATAGCATGCAGCCAAAATTGCATGACATTCAATATTTATGGTATGAGCCACTGACGCTACTTTGAATCGAATGGCTATTGTTTTCTCTGTCCCTACAACTTATAGTGTCGTGTTGGAGCACTAGGTGAATTGTTTTGAAAAATGCTGAAAATTATCTTTTGGTATGCGACTGTGTATTAACAGCTGAGCTTCTTTTTCTTCATTATAGTGGCGTGTGCTGAAATTGGTTCCAGGTAGCCGGATGGCATAGCGCTAGACTTGCGTACAGTCCGTGCCTGGACATAAGTTCGTGTCCCACCTTTGTTTGAACTCAATGTCCAGTTTGTAATCTAGCGGGGAGGACCCCAACCTGAGCCAACTACCTTGACTGGGAATACATCGGTGTAGTGCTGAGCTCTGTCAAAGTTATCTCTTTGAGCTGGATTTGCGAGAAACAGTGGTGAGTTCAGGGTCCACGCAACACTGCTTGGCACAGACACCGACCAGTAAAGCCAATCTTAAACACTCTGAGATTGAATTAGGTAAAAAAAACACCATCTATCAAGTGGTTTCCTCTCACTCTGGATTGCAATATGTTGCGGTATGTGCTTTGCAAGGTTGCAATTAATATGGAGACAACCTTTTCCTCGCCGTCTGGTTTTCGCCTGGAAAAGTGTATATGTATGAAAATCGCCTGGCAAAATGTAAGATGCTATGCATATTGCATGAGATATGGTGCTACTGTCAACCGCATGCTTCTTGTTCTGCGCCAGGTATGGATGGTGGCAAAGGTGGCCCGACATCGAGATTGACCCAACTTAAGCCCACGGAACATGACCCGCTATCTACCGACTGGGAGTGAAGCCGTTCGGATGTTGAGCTCGCCCTCTGATGACAGATAGGAGCTCGCCATGCGAGACTGTCCTCGTTTCTGTCTCTCCTCGGCTACTGGAACAGAAGTTCGCGACACGGACTTCACCCCGAACTGAAGCAGAAGCCCGACATATGGGACTTAATCCGGAACTGAAGCATATGCCTACCATTATTGATCGGTGTTTCACCACACACTGCTTTTGCACTAGTTATTTGTTCTGAACCTCGTCACACTGCGCTAGCTCCCACTGGTTCTGTTCAGCGAGGTGCATCGCCCCCCCCCCGTCCCCTTCACAAGTCATGCCGCTGTGCCTTTGTGACCGGAATTCACACGGTAAAGTAACGTGACTTGTCACGAGTTATTTTGTTACACAAAAGAAGTCCGCAGGATTTTCTGAAACGTGGACTGTGTGAAAATTTCGTCGACCATTGGCTGGCGAGATAAGGGCCTCCTGAGGTCGAGGCTTGTGATGACTGTGTCCTTGATTTATTTTTGTTCTGCAAGGTCATCGTCCAACCGCGGCTGTAATTGTTGCCGTATGTAACGTAGAACAGTGCGTAACCAACGTAAACCAGCAGCCTTGGTGCAGATTTATCAGCACGTCATTCTGTTTGTTGGCCAACGGTTTCAGTCGAGGTACGAGCCACGCTCAGCAGTGGGATGTTTCGAGTAATGCTGGCTAGTTTTTTTTCTTTCAGATGAGCTCATTTGCATCAGTTATTGTGGCAGGCTGCGGGTGTCTGAGCTCGGATGAATTACATCAGTGGCTGCTGTACGCTGAATGGCAGTATTTACACCGACATTTCCGGGGGAGTAAGTGATGATCTGTCTGTGGCGGTCTGGCACAGCGTTCTGATTGGTTGAGCATATCCATGATAATAGTTTCCGATTGGTCACTGCTGGTCTCTGGAAGGACAGGCTTCTGACCGCAAGGTGGCAGTTGCATTGTATTGCTGCATTGGCTACATGTGCGGTGCGCGATGTTTGAGAGCGTTCTCAGAACCACTATGTTGTGCCTGGTGTGTGTAAACGATGCTGGTTTGGCACATATTGTGGCGATAATCACGCATACTGGGCACCGATCTGTTCGACAGCGATCCCCACGTCGTGGAGTTGAACAATTGATATGCATATATGTGATATTCCAAGTAAACCAAGTACCTATAAATAAACTGAATACATGTTTCAGCGTGTCAGTAGGTCTATGCGTACGGTGAAATTAATCCAAGATTGGCAAACATAATGCAGCGTCCACTACAAGAAATACTGCATGATGCATGGCTTTGAGGGCGATCATTTTCAAGATCATATTGAAGTAAAAGACTCAATGATGTAAGGGCGGAATTTTGTAAGCTTCACCTAATCGCATCTACATGTACCCAGATCATATGTGCGTTTGTTACTCCTTAGTTCCGGTGGTAACAAGATGCTGCGAAACAATATCATCAGCACTGTTATGGTTACCGGAAATATTTCATGTCGGAATATCTACGTGTAGATTTCGAAGTTCCGACTGCTGGTTTTCTGAGTAGTAGTTTCGACACCGCTAAGCGTGACGGTTGGCTGCCCTCCATTCATGGTTCCCCTGCTGTCAATATGCTGCTCGGATTCCGCGGGACAGCGAGCTAATGCTGTAATCACGTTTATTCAACAACAAAAAACAACTGCTAACACGAAGGAAATCGGGGATGAAGTAATTATAACAGTGTGTTTTAATGGCCAACAGGTGCTCAACAGCTCTTCGGCAGTACTTCGCAGTTCCAGAACCACAGAATTGTCTGCAGCATACGGACGTTAATATCTGGCCTGAATGTGATTATTGTTGATAAATCAATTGCAACGAAATACATCACGTGATTCACAATTGCGTCAAGTACTCTAAAACCTCGGTCACAGCTAAAGCATATGTATTGGGCGTGGAAGGCCTATGGATCCGTTGGCCGCGAACTTGAAGTACTACTTCCTTGACAAACCGGTTTCAGAACATGTCCCCACTTCGGAATACGCTCTTTCCAGTCATTCGGTGTTAAACTGAGAGAAGGTTTGCTCGCTCTAAGCAATTATCGTTGACTGTCCCCATGCCAACAGCAATTATGGTACAAAAAAATAAGATGTACAGGTAATTGTTCATCTCGATGCCATTTTACATTTCCTGGAGGATGATTATAGTGGAGACAAATGCAAATAGGCTGACTAAAAAATCATCAAATTCCTCGCACGACCAAGGCGTGTCAAGATGCCGTAAACGGTATGGAGGTCTGGCGTAATGTCCGGTGCGATGCAACTGGCGTGGAGCAGTTTGTTGGCCCGAATGGGCGGTTGTAATGCCTGACGCTATCCCGCTGCCGTGGAGCAATTTGGTGGTCGGAATAGTCTGTTGTAATCTTGTGCAATTGTTTGCATAACATTTTCAAGTACGATCGAGAAGGTGCAAGTATGCCGATCTCGGTATGCAGCGCTGGATACTTCTGTGACAATGGTGCTGTGGTGTCGCACTTATGAACTGTGACTTCAGGAGGGCTCGGCCGTGTGACCAGCTGGCGGCTCAGAAGTCCCAGGACGAAGTCCACCTCAGATGATAGTAGCTACTGTTGGCGCCGTCTTTGGCTCTCGGTCCCGTCATTCCATAGCAGAGCGGCTGGAATATGCAGAAGCTGGGAACAGAGCAGAGAATCAGCTGTCGCAACTCACACAAGCTTCACATGTGAACTGTCACTTCACAACAAACTTCCTAAAGCTCCACACAAACGTCAAAAGTCAACTAGTACTAAACATAATATTCACACATGAACCGTCACTATACAAACTCCATACAAACCTCATACATCAACTTCATGCAAACTTAGCATGTTAGCCATCACTTCGCATGTCACTTCGCCTTAGCTTCCCACCAAAAAAGTTAAGCTTCGCTGTGAGAACGTCTATCCGCAAACACACCGAACTTCACATGCGAGAAATCGTTTCTCCTAGCACAATTTTGAAGCAACCACACCACACGCGTGTGCCCATCTCCCACGTAGTGTGTTCAGAAAAAGTACTTGTTACAGCAATAGAGAGGTACCGGCTCTGTTCTATCTGAAGGGACAACTAAGCGTCTATGCATGATATGTATATAAAATTACACGCACGCACGCACGCACGCACACACACACACACACACACACACGCACACACACAGACAGACAGATACACACGCGCGCGCGCGCACGCACGCACGCACGCACGCACGCACGCACGCACGCACGCACACACACACACACACACACACACATATATATACATATATGTAAAGCAGGGGAGTAGGATCGCAATATCAGTTGGGGGGGGGGAAGGCTCTGCCCTGGGTCGATCAACCCATGGTACCCACAAATACCAATTTCTCCCAGGATTTGGGCCACTTTATTTTGCCATTTTGAAGAAAAAACATTAGCTTCACAAATAATATTTTCGTCTTCCAGTTTTCGATGAACTTATCCTATCCGGGGACAAAGTAATCAGGAAATCGTTAATCTAAAAACTACTTCCGAATATCGAGAATCCCCATAGTGCCGAAACGACTTCTTCCTCTTTCGCTTCACATTGTGCCTATTTTAATTATTGTTTTTATGATATTTATATATGTTACTTTAAATTTCCGGTGATCAAAACCGATTAAAAACAGTACGAAAAAACAACATGTAACCATCATAGCAAACTACACATTGCGATCAGTGCTAGATGACCAGGTGATTATCGATTTGAGAAAACTTAAAATAGGATTGCTTGTACTATTTCAATTTATCAAAGAGGACAGTCATCATCAATACTAATGAATACTTAGAACAACCGCGAAAATATCGTCACCACTCAAGACAATTTTGAGCAATCTTGCACCTACTTAGGTTGAACACGAGTAGTATGTCGTACTCGACATCTATGCAGCATTGCTTGAATTTTTAATGAGTGACTTCCAAAGTTGGGGGGGGGGGGAGTGGCTGGCTACCAAGTTTGGGGGCTGAGCTGTAAATTGGGGAGCTGGAGCCCTCCCAACTAAATAGGATCCTACATCCTTGATATCAAGTCCCTGTCATGGTAAGCATGAGGTCCCATGAGGTGCTCAGACAGCATTTTGGTGGAAGCGCCCTTGAGCTCGAATAACTGACGACTCAGACAACCAAAGCTTCCCAAAATCGTATTGGATGGTTTGCTGCGAGCAGGCATCTCGGAGGCATCCTTCAGATGCCCCGAATGTAACCGATGCTTACAGATGGATGGTGTGGTTATGAGCTCCTCATTACACGCGCCTGGGGGGCCGGGAAAAAGGGGGGGGCGGTTCCGCCCCCTAGATCTCGGCTCCTGTAAGCTGGAGGACGAAATTCGCGGGTGGATGGGCACGGTAGGGAACTCTATTGTGTGATTTCTGCCTTGGTCAATATCTTGGTCAATGAGGTCGATTGGAAAATTTTCCGGTTTTGGTGACTTGGCTTGTCATCGTTATGGATCGCTGTGATTGTGTTTAATATCAAAATGGGCATCAATGATGTTTTGGACATTACTAATGATACAATGCGATGATAGACCCAACATTTGACCTCGGTCCCTATATAGATATTTATGGTGTTACCTGTTCCGTTATCGGAACCGGCCGCCCGCCCGACTGCTCCGTCGGGCGCTTGGGCAATCAGCTTCGTGAAGAAGGGGTGAAGTACATGAATAAAGTATGGAACGCAATGACAAACAGTACAAATGACAACCAGTAGTGCATTTATGGCAACATTCTAGTTGATCAGTTTGGTTCCATTAACCTGTCATGAACTTGACCTGACTTGACCTTGGTGACCTGCATGACCTTGAACTATACGCATATCATATGACCAACAAGTCCTGTGTTGCCTGACACTTCCCGTTTGTGATGTGGGAGCGCATCGGCCGATTTTTGTGTTCTGGCGCTATAACATTTTTTGACTTTAGCGGCCCCTAACTTGAAATTTCGGGCGATTTCCGTTTTTTTGTTTAAACGACGCCGTTCATATTTAGAGGTCACCGGAAATCGCTATTCGCCGGAAATTCCAGTTTTTGAAACCGGAGGGTGGGCGATTCCCTCGTGCGTGTTAAGTGTACTGTTCGCGTAAGCTTACATGTGTACAGTTGAAGGTGAGGTTATGGAGTGCCCTACGCCAGGCCCCCAATGTATTGCAGGTACGTGGATGATATTTTCCTCAATGTGGATACTGATTATAGCTTAATCTCCATTCAGCATGAATTAAGGGAGCATTCAAGATCGGAATTTACTGTAGACCATGATGTGGACAAGATCTGCCATTCTTAGATCGTATGGTGGACATCAGTGGTGGGAACGTAGAGACAGACGTTCACAGGAAACTAACTGATTTAGTCAGATGCATGAACGGAGAATGGGACTGCACCAATTAATACATTTTGAGCGTAATCCGATCGAATGTGAGGGGAGCGTTGACGAATTGTTGGGCCTGGCCCTTGTCTCACGGAGAATTATAAAGGGTACGTCAGATGCTGATAAATAATGGGTACAGAAGTTCCTACTTCGATGCCGTTGTGCATAAGAGGCTAAACAACTAAATGTTCAAAAGAGCACAGCCAGAACAGATGAATTAGTGGCTTTTTTCATCTTTAGCAGAGGCAAAGTGCCATCCGCTAGAGATTTGTTACGTTCAAGAAGTAGTTACGTTAATCCGACTTATGTGGCATCCGGTTATATCAAAGAAGCAAGAGAGGAAAGATGAGACGCCGGCAAATAAAGAACGTAGCGTAAAGGGCCGCTTACATACATAGCATACAGGTTCATACACGGACATACATACAAACATACACGACAATTAGAAGGACACTTGGAGGGTGGGCAGCTTCGTTGCCTGCGGAGAGACTCCACTGCCCGCCTGGAAACTGAAATGGCGAAGCGGAGGCCCGACGTCCAGAGCGAGTCGTGGGCGCCAGGCCCAGCCTTGTATGTGGAGGTGTATGCTTAAGTTAAAGATTGGAAAAACCTGAGAAGGGGGAAAACCCAAGCTGCTTGGAAAACCCGTAGGTAAAAACCAAGCGCAATATTACAAGGGAAACCGTCCGTTTTGGCCAAATTGGATCGGTCCAAGTCGATCGGTCCCTGCCTGCCTAGTGTGAGATAACCTATATGTATGTGTTTTACAGCATCGGAGAGGAAGATGTGTGGAGCGGAGTCATACAGCGAACGAGGAGTGCAGCACGTGTCATAGCTTTTAACTTCATATCAATTCAGTTTGGACCAGGTAACGTACAAAAGAGAAATCAGATCCGTTCGGAAAGTTGGGTGTCATGTAGAAAGCGGAAAAGTAACTGGAGGAGCGTCGGGTGCTCATCCCCGAGGAGAGCTCGAAGCGAAATTTGCGTATGGGTGTTGGTGAAATGCTGGATAATAGCGCGACGATGAGAAGCATATGCTGGACAGGTAAGTAAGACATGGGCGACAGTAATGCGGACACGACATGTGGTACAAAGTGGAAGGCGGTGTGGTCGATAAAAAATATAATTGTGTGTCAGTCTGGTGTGTCCGAGGCGAAGTCTGGCGAGCATCACCTCGTTCAAACGGGAGTGTTCGTTGCAAGAGGGCCAGTTGGAGAGTGTGGACTTGATAGCGTTTAGGTGTGTGGTGTTGTGTGACCAGCTTTCCTGGATATATTTCTTAAATAGGCTATTGGTCAGTGCTAGAAGATCCCCGGGTGGTACCGGAACTCCCTCGTTCGGGCCAGACCATCCGCTCGATCGTTCCCCGGGATACCTCCATGTCCGGGGATCAAGAGGAGGGTGAGCTGAAGGTGTGCATAGTTGTCATTGTAGAGGTGTCGGATAGCGTGGAGTGTGGGGTGCGTGGTGTTGTGTATGGCCGCGAGGGCGTCCACGGAGGATCGTGAGTCAGTGCAGATTGCAGTGGGGGCAGTGATGTGTTGGAGGCAATGAGTATGGCGACTAATTCTGCTGTGTATACCGAATGATGACGTGTTAATTTGGTTTGGCCAGTGTTGGGCCCACCGCACCAGGCGGCGCCTGTACCATTGCTGGTACGGGCGCCGTCAGTGTAACCTACACAGTGTCGGGCCCACCGCACCAGGCGGCGCCCGTACCATTGCTGGTACGGGAGCCGTCAGCGTAACTTACACAAGAGGCCCACCCACAGCACACTTCCTTTGAAAGAAAGTGTGTTGTGGGTGGGCCTCTTGATATTACAAAAATTGACTTGAACGTCGATGGGTGTGAGTAGGATTTTGTTGTGCCTAAAGAGATATTTAGTGGCATTCCACAAGAATACGCTGCGTTCAGCATGGAAAGCTGATTAAAAGTCATCTGGGACATAAAACCCAAATAACTAACTAACTCATCCGGGACATAGCGATGCGCAATTGCAGGTCTACCGACTATAACCAAAATATTCACCTTGCAATATATTAGTGGAATCTTAAAACATCGTTCGTGGTCACATTAAAAACAATGTATCACACGCCATCAACGCTTTAATCAGACCAATGTAGTTTCCGGTTTCAATGTAAACCTGGGAATTGTGCAACCCGTGAGGTATACTACATCGATCTGACAACTTCCCTCAGCAAGCCTTTGACGATGCATTTGCAGGAAGGGGCCCTCCCCCCAAAAGCAATCAGGACGACCACAGCACCGTCGTTACACGAGACATCATGACATCCAACACCACAACAATCTCACGATGCAACGATCGCATAAGACTCACGGCATTAGAAATACTGTGCATTAGGCGCAACGCACTTATCAGCATACAAAACAAGCAGCTGACACAACTCCCACTGCATGGCATAATTATGGTGCAGTAATGAACCATAGGAGGGGATGGGGGGATCATTGTTGTCTCAAATGAAAATGGGAGTGGAAGTATTCTCCAACAACAATAACGTTATATATCGTATCGATATCTCTCAATCTGCTGAATGTTTTGTGGTGCTATATGGATCGAGAAAATATTGAACCTTGAAAATGGTCCAAATGGCCACCAGCCAAATGGGAATAAATGTTAACCTTGAGTAATAATATGCATAAACATACAGCATGTAACCAAAAAAAAAAGAAGGCATATATATATATATATATATATGTATATATACATATATGCATAGACAAACACAAATACACACCAACACAAACAAACACGCGGACTATTCTCACAACAGCCACCAGCCAGTGGTATGGACTACTGTTACCTGTAGACGAGTACAGCCACCACAACAGCCACCAGCCAGAGGTATGGACTACTGTTACCTGTAGACGAGTCCAGCCACCACAACAGCCACCAGCCAGTGGTATGGACTACTGTTACCTGTAGACGAGTCCAGCCACCACAACAGCCACGAACCAGAGGTATGGACTACTGTTACCTGTAGACGAGTCCAGCCACCACAACAGCCACCAGCCAGTGGTAGGCGGCGGCGCGGCTGCGCTCCGACAGCTGTCTGTACAGACATGTTAACAGGAAGTCCAGCACCACACCTGTCAACAGAGGGACGTAGGTCACTAGGAGGGTCCTGCACCACGTCTGTCAACAGAGAGACGTAGGTCACAGAGGGTCCTACACCCGTCTGTCAACAGAGGACGTAGGTCACTAGGAGGGCCCTGTATACGTCCGTCAACAGAGGGACGTAGGTGTTACCAGGAATGGTCCCTAGCACTACGCCTGTCAACAGAGGGACGTAGGTCACTAGGAGGGTCCTGCACCACGTCTGTCAACAGAGAGACGTAGGTCACTAGGAGAGTCCTACACCACGTCTGTCAACAGAGGGACGTAGGTCACTAGGAGGGCCCTGTATCACGTCCGTCAACAGAGGGACGTAGGTCACCAGAATGGTCCTACACTACGCCTGTCAACGGAGGGACGTAGTTCACTATGAGGGTCATACACCACACCCGCGACAGAGGGACGTAGGTCACTAGGAGGGGCTTACACCGCACCTGTCAACAGAGGGACGCATGTCACTAGAATGGTCCTACACCACACCTGTCAACAGAGGAACGCAGGTCGTTAGGAGGGTCCTTCACCACGCCTATCAACAGAGGACGTAGGTTACTAGGAGGGCCCTATACCACACCTGCCAACAGAGGGACGTAGGTCACTAGGAGGGTCCTACACCACACGTGTCAACAGAGGGACGCGAGTCACTAGGAGGGTCCTACTCCACGTCTGTCAACAGGGAGATGGTAGTCGCTAGGAGGGTCCCATACCACACCTGTCAACAGAGGGACGCAGGTCACCAGGAGGATTCCACACCACGCCTGTGAACCCACCTACGAACGAACAAGGCCAGCCAACCCACACGTCGACAAGATCACGTACAACAGCTACGCCAGTGAATCAGAAAAATAGCGATGCGGCCGGTTGTGACAGTCACCGGACCAGATCAGATTCCGTCCGTCGGACCGCATACTATTCCGTCCGTCGGACCGCATACTATTCAGTATGTTTCCGTCGGGTTCCCCGCCGGGGCCGTTCGCGCCAAGCGGCCTCGGCCAACCTTGCCGTGACGCCATCCGCACATGGGCGGCACGCTCCCATTATTGTGCCCGTATTCACGCTTTGAAAGACAGTTGTTTCGTTTTTATTTGTGCCAGTTCGAGTGTGGATCCAGGAATTGTCATGAGGGGGCATTTGGTCTCTGGAGGGGCACCATCTCTTCGGATGGGCGCCTCGGGCTGAAAAATTAGGAAAATGTACTCCAGCCTTCCCGGAGGGGCGCAGTTTCCCGAGGGGGGGGGGCGCCTGATCGTTGGCTCGCGGTACCTGGTCCACACCGCGGCGGGAACGGAACTTTTACCATATAAGGTAAAAATGCCGGTCCGGCCGCCGGACTTTTCTCTGGTCCGATGGCGGTGCGGTCCTAGCTGGACCGCCCGAGCTTCAACACCCAGACAGTCTGGAGCTGGGGAGCAGCCGAGTGGTGGTGTGATGCCGTGTCAGCGGCGCGCTCGACAGACAGCGGGTCCGGGTCGCGTCTGGGCGCAGTGGCCGAGCCGCCGTTAGACATGACCTTGATGCAGTGGCGACTCGCTGTGGTTGAATGCGCTTCAGGTCAACCAGACGTCCGATGTAGGTGGAGTTGAAGAGAGTCATGTGTTTTGTGTAGTTCGCCCTCTATGGTTTTTCTTGCACAGGTGAATCCAGGGATGGGATAGAAAGAAAATGACACCCTCACAGAATATATAAAACTTGAAACATAAAAGTAAAACATCAACATGAAACATGAGCGAGATTTACGCCTACATCAGTTACATTCAGCAAACTCAATTTCTCCCAGGTGTCTACTTATCCACTCTACTCCGACAGAACACTCGGTGACACAAACGTGATCGCGAAGCAACACCTACAAACTACGACAAAGCACCGCCGCTAGCTCGCTGCCGCAGCCACTCGTCCTGCTCAGCGGCAGACAGTTGAGCTGCTCAGCCGGGTGGGTTGTCGGACAACTGAACTGCTCTGGGTTGTCCGACAGCTGAGCTGCTTAGCCGGGTGAGTTGTCGGACAGCTGAGCTGCTCAGCCGGGTGGGTTGTCGGACAGCTGAGCTGCTCAGTCGGTGGGTTGTCGGACAGCTGAGCTGCTCAGCCTGGTGGGTTGTCGGACAGCTGAGCTGCTCAGCCCGGTGGGTTGTCGGACAGCTGAGCTGCTCAGTCGGGTGGGGTTGTCGGACAGCGGAGCTGCTCAGTCGGGTGGGTTGTCGGACAGCGGAGCTGCTCAGTCGGTGGGTTGTCGGACAGCTGAGCTGCTCAGTCGGTGGGTTGTCGGACAGCGGAGCTGCTCAGTCGGTGGGTTGTCGGACAGCTGAGCTGCTCAGTCGGTGGGTTGTCCGACAGCTGAGCTGCTCAGCCCGGTGGGTTGTCGGACAGCTGAGCTGCTCAGTCGGGTGGGGTTGTCGGACAGCGGAGCTGCTCAGTCGGGTGGGTTGTCGGACAGCGGAGCTGCTCAGTCGGTGGGTTGTCGGACAGCTGAGCTGCTCAGTCGGTGGGTTGTCGGACAGCTGAGCTGCTCAGCCGGGTGGGTTGTCGGACAGCTGAGCTGCTCAGTCGGTGGGTTGTCGGACAGCTGAGCTGCTCAGTCGGTGGGTTGTCGGACAGCTGAGCTGCTCAGTGGGTGGGGTATCTGACGGATGCCGACCACCGTCGGGCCCATCGCGCCGACAGCACGCTGCAGGTCGGCGTAAATGATCCAAGACGGGTCGAAGTGCCTCGAGCCCAAATAACTAGCAAACAAACGGCGCCGCAGGCTCAGCCCGCCCCCATGGGTGGTGTCCTGTTGAGGGACGGAACAACGAGACGCGTGGCACGCGTCGGGCGCGCGTGTGTGTGTATGTGCGTGGAGTCCACACTGCCTGCATGTAGATATATGTTTGCCATCTTCCTTATTATTTTGCAGATTTTACCTGGGTGGGTAGACTCGATTGATTGCGTGGCCAGCTGGTTGAACTTGAAGGCTCATCCAGCTATCATTCTACCCGAGATTCTGCTCCCCTTGGCGATAGAAGCGTTCATGTCCTGGGCTAATAGAGCGGCCATTGTCGGAGGCGCCATGTCCAGAACATGTACGTCGAAGGCATGTTTATCATCCTGTGGTGAAATAAGCGCCATTCTTGTAAAGGTTGGAGTTCCCCTCCAGATAGACGCTTCTGTGGTTCACTCACTCGGCGCCCTTTGAACTGATCTGGTACACCTATGCACCTATCATGGGGCCTCTGGTAGACCTATCATGAGGCCAGTATCATTTGTATCTAGGCCCCTTGCTGAATGGCATAATAGGCCACTTGCTTGATCATTGAATCGACGTGTAGAAAACAAAATACCGGTACTAGTACTGTATCGAAGAACGAAGAGAAGGAAGGAGATAGAAAGCGGGTAGGGAGCATTCATGTCATCCAAGGTTCATTTACTACCATAGTTCATAACGTCCAAAGCGCACAGCGTTCAAGGATCATAACGTTAAAAAAACGAAATAAAGTCGAAAATGACTTGGATAGGGTCCGTTCACAATGTAAAAAATTATTCACGTCCAACGATCACAACCTCAAAAACTGCCGTCAAGGGAGCGTTCATAACCTCCAAAGTTCATTTAGATCCAAGGATTTTAAAGTTAAAAAATTGTTCCTAACTGTGCGCCAGGTGAGCCGGTAAAATCCTTTGCGGTGAAATTATGTAGCTAGGTAAAGTAGGTTAGGTTAGGCTAGGCGAGGTAGATTTCACTGCTAGGGGTTGTAAAGCCACTAACCTGACACGATATCCAACAAGATATCTGGTTTTTAAAACTAGCACACATGCAAGAAGCTGTACTGATTGTGCATTGCGAATGATGTGCATAATTGGTCTTGTTCAGAAAAAGAGCAACACAAAGTACCAGGAATTGAAAAAGCAATAGAGGATAGGGGAATACTTCGGTCTAGTTAAAGTACTTCACATTTTACACTTATTTTCATCTGGGGTTATCCACGAAGGGGGTTTCTGATCGCACTAGTGTGTGGTACATGTATCCGAGTAAACTACCCGTTGCGTTGTTCAATAAAATGAATATTTCACAAAAACACGGTCTTACCTCGTATGACTTAAAACGAGCACTTACAGCACTTACGCAACCAAATGTGCCATGTGAAGCGCATGTCATGCCACGGAGGATAAGGTCAAACATTTCCTATCATTACTGCGGATCTCGCACTTTGCTGCATTCCCATTGAGAGAGAGAGACGCACCCGACAGCATACAGCTGTAGCAGAAGGCGGGAAAGTAGTGGTGGAAGTAGAGGATGCGTCCCATAGTCCAGAACGGTGCGTAGTGGGCTGCCCAGGCAATCAGAAGCCAAAGACAGGCCAGGCCGCTGCGACGTCGCCACCAACCTGCGGCACGTGACACGATGCGATTCAGTGGAGGTCAGGCGATCAGTAGAGGTGAAGCATAGGGATCACTATGCATACATATATACATACATACATGCATGCATGCACACATACATACATGCATGCATGCATGTATACACACATACGTACATACATACATACGCACGCACGCACGCACGCGCGCGCACACACACACACACACACACACACACACACACACACACACACACACACACATATATATATATATATATATATATATGCATATATATACATGTATACATATATATATATATATATATATATATATATATATATATATATATATATATATATATATATATATATATATATATATATATATATATATAAATATACATATACGCTGACCATGCTATGCACAACACCACACCGTCCGCTGACCGTGCTCGTGCTGAGCGACCGGTGATGTTGGCGGACCAGAGCTGCGAGTCTCGCGATAGGCAATGTAGATCATGATGAAGACGCTGACGACCAGGAAGGCCAGGCTGGCCCACCAGACAGGCGGCGTGCCCAGCAGATACACCCGGTGACTGTCGTTGGTGGAGAAGTGCAGACCCTGCCGACCACAAGTTGGCCATGCTGTTCAGCTCGCTACACACGTCAGTGTCAACGGTACATGTCAGTATCAACAGTACACGTCAGTGTCAACAGTACATGTCAGTGTCAACAATACATGTCAGTGTCAACAATACATGTCAGTGTCAACAGTACATGTCAGTGTCAACAGTACATGTCAGTGTCAACAATACATGTCAGTGTCAACAGTACATGTCAGTGTCAACAGTACATGTCAGTGTCAACAGTGCATGTCAGTCTCAACAGTACATGTCAGTGTCAACAGTACATGTCAGTGTCAACAGTACATGTCAGTGTCAACAGTGTCAATGATGAAATGGATGCATCAAATTTCACTGATAAAACATGTTTCATTGAGCATGATGAACGCAAATTTACATCCGAGAAGGATACGGTAAATTTGGTGAGCGCTGAATGTGTCAAGAACAATATTATTCTGCAATCAGTTTCATTTTTGTTCGTTTCCTTGATATCCAAATTGCAGTTGCAACATCAAGAAGCAAGAAGCAAATATTTCAAAGCATGGCAATCATCACATTTCCAACAACGATATTGGTTCTTGAATCACTCTGCCTTCCCTTCCTGGTCATGGTGAAAAGAAGTTGCATACAAATATCGCTCAGAAATGTACCGAGTACGTACAAAAAAGCTGCGCAATATACCATCCGGGCAGCGAGATGTGACAGCTGTCAGACACACAGGATAGCGGCTTGTCCACGCGACCCATCAATGTGTTCCGATCAATATGCTCATGCACTAAATAATATGCTAAATAATATGCTCATGCACTAAAGTGCCGTCTGGATCAACGCATCCAGAGTATTTCTTTTCGCGAACACGGAGCAAACGACGCGGGGAAACGCGCGGCCTCTTGGTATAGCTGACAGGACCTTCTATTGCCGGCTTCATGGAATGAAAAACGAAAATGCCAGGTCAGATTGCTGAGCCAAGATACTCGATAAGATCTTCGTCTTCATTGACACAAATCGTGAATTATCGGCCATTAACCTCCCTGGCTGCTCACAAATGACAAATGCTGGATGTGGTAGGATGATGGATAACTGAGTTGACATGCTCACATAGGCTATTGGTCGTTCCAAAGTGAGTAAAGGTCAATGATCTAACTTGATACCTTATGACCTTTTTCAGCTATTGAGCTGTTCTGAGGTTTGACCCGAGAGGGTTAGACTGAGAGTTCTGAGACTTCGGGACTTGAAGATTTAGAGTCTACTACTCAACTATGTCTTAACGCAACGCAACTACTCAACTATGTCTTAAGCCTATGTCAACACCTATAATACTTCCAACTAGTTCGGTACATCCCATGAGTACCAAATGATCGGTTGTCTATTCCCAAATGCTCAGAACCAAGTAATTCGGTTCGACAATAAAGCTCAAGATCGTGTCGTATATAAATTCGGGTCTCTGCATCTGTCTAATGCTACCACCACGGTGTGGTGTAATGGCTCGAATTCCAGGCGTCGTTTCGGCTCACAAAAAAAATTCGCAGCAAGCACCCTGTATCAGAGAACATCTCCATTTCACCGTTCTGTCTTGATAACCTGTTATTTAGAAGGGTTATTCTTAAATCACTAGGTACCTCCTGCGTCAGTGAGGGCCACTCGAGTGCCGGTCAAGGTGACCTCCTTTTTCAGCGGGGGGGGGGGGGCTCCCATGCCGATCAGGGGGCTTCCTGTGTCAGTCGGGGGCCTTCTGTATCGGTCATGACCCTCGTGTTTGTGAGGAGACTTCTGTGTCGGTTGGTATCCTGTGTCTGTGAGGGTCTTTCTGTGTCGGTCAGGGAGTATCATGTGTCCGCCATCAACAACACAATTCGCATAGAGACTAGTGCGAGTTTCCCAAAATTGAGAGGTCAGATTAATTATCAGGATCATTCTTTGCAGTTGGTGCCACATTCTCCGTCTTAAATTTGGACGACGTGGGAGGTACTCCCACATCTGTTCTTCTAGTTCCTTCGATTCCAGAATTGATATGGACTGGCACGGCAGGGAGCACCATGGGGTGTCGGGCCTCAAACCCTAATACTTTGCAGTCTGATCACCACTGGTACACTGATTGAGCTTATCATGACTGATGGTAGCGTAGGCGAAATTATGAGAAAAACTGACGATATAAAGTGCTGAAACATGGCTCAATGGTGAAGATCACCCTAGCATTCCCTGGGCCAACCTGGTGAATAGGCCTTGCACGTTCAAATGTATCAATCAGGATTCCTTGTAAGCTGCTGAGTCCCGCACCTCACAATGCTCCTTGTCATGTCAGTTCATGGGGCCCCGCACCTCGCAATGCTCCTTGTCATGTCAGTTCATGGGGCCCCGCACTTCACAATGCTCCTTGTCATGTCAGTTCATGTTATCACTGTCGTCAGGGATGTAGGAACCGGGGAGAAGTTTCTCAACAAACCAGCTACACTGATAAAAATATGAGAGGCGCATATATTCTCTGAGAATAGCAGACGTTCTCATTTTCCCTATTCAAATCAGACCACATAAAATGAGCAATGTTCGCGATATGCTGAGAACATCATTTTCAGACGAGAATGCCAGTGCGTTGAGACTTACAAATGTACTCAAGTGAAACCACTTTCAAGACTCAGGAAGGAGAATATCTTTTGGTCTCAAGTGAAACCAGTCAGACTGAGAGTAGCAATTGTTCTCAATTTAAACGGATATGCTCAATTGAGACCAGTCCCAAGTGTCACTCTGATTCTTCGTCGGTCGCAAATGTACTCGAGTAAAACCACTTCAAAGTCTCAACAAGCAGATTTTTGTTCTCGCTGAAGCCAATTCACTTGAGAATAGCTATTGGTTTCAACATTCGAAGCTGCTGCTCAAATAAGACTAGTTTCAGGTTTCATTTGATCAATACATGCCTCAACTGAGAGTGGTTATTTGCATAAATTTCCCTCGTTGTTCTCATATGAAACTTCTTACAGGTTTAAATGCACGTTTTATTTTGGTATCGCAGCTAAAACAGGGCAGATGAACAGTTGTCCCATTGTCACATGACATACTTTTAAGGTACAGTTCTAGAGCACCGCATACTTATTGCCGGCGTCATCTGCCACACATGCCGCTCATTGCTGCCTCAAAGGATGATGCCCTGGTGATGGCCAGCGAAGTCAATGAAGAGGAGTTGTGAGAACCACAACATTCTGTTTATTTGCCAAAGGTATTCCAAATATGTACCATAGAAACTAGCATGCCTTTGCACAAATATCATCGCCGTTTGCATATTCGCTACGTCACTCGCAGACAACAATTCTAGACTTGGACATATACCTGGGCATAATGTTCACCTGCCCAGGCATAAAGGAGACATCGGGAGCTCCAAGGACTTACGCTGAAACAAGTTCAGGTAGAACTCAACTTCTTTGCACGTTGTGTTCCACGCCGCGCTCTTGGCCTCCTTTATCCCCAAACAGATATGTTGGAACAGTCCATGGGGTACGGAGGAGAAACCTGCCACAGGTATGGTCTCTGCCACCGCCCAACCGCCTTCAACCGTGAAGGGACTGTCGGAGAGTGTCAATCGGCAGCTGGATATAGTTCGGTGAGAATGTGAGATAAATCTGAGACAGTGAGAATCCCAGCTAAGGTGCTGGTCGAGGAGGACACCTAACACTTTAACGGTGGGACGTAGCTTCACAGTGACTGCAGTCCGAAGTGTGCAGATTATTAAGGAGAACAACGGTAAGTTGAATCGCATGACATTATAGTTCTTTCAAAAATTGTTTCCGGCTGATTACTATGCTTCCTTAGGTTATAGATCTGATCAACTGCAGGGCAGCAATTTCAAAAGCTTAAAATATCACGCCTTTAGTGGCTACTAATAACTTGTGCAACGACAGCTACAATGAAGCCTTGTATTTTGGGCAATCATGTTTTATTGCGCTCAAATGTATTAAACACCGTCTTCATTGGGATATAAAAGTGTTCGGCAAACAGCACAAGCGAATTTCCGTGCATTTCCCGAACCGAACAGCGGTGTTCGGAATACAGCACGTATATCTACACCTGTTAACCTCTTTCCGGTCTTTCCCGTCGGATCCTCACACCCCGTTTCGGGGGGGGGGGGGCGGTGATACAACCCCCTATAATCTCTAACTTCTAATCTCCAAACACGAAATCGAAAGAGGTGTCATCGGAAAGCGCTCGACGAGTAGGACCAGAAACCACCAAAAAAAGTTATCACCCCAAAAGTGACGTCACTAGGGGGTCTATGTGCTTACGACTGCCATCATATTTTTGGATCTGGTGAGTTCATTTTGGGGGAGATTTGAAGAAAACAATTATTTGGACTCACAAACGGAAGGCGAAATCGATAATGGCCATGCAATTTTTGCTCCCCAAAAAGATCATTTTGTACTGTAATTTCAAAATTTTGCGTTTTCAATTTTCTTTCATTTTTATTTGTATAATGGGTAGAGCGTACCGAAAAATGTTGGTTGAAGTCAACTTGCTCTCATAAAATGCTTACTTTAGCCGGAATCTTCGATTCCAGCACTAATGGGCAAATATGCTAAATTAGTCATCAAAAACGAAAAAAAATCTACAATTCCTCTGGTGCGTTTTGTTCCATCCTTAAAGATAAGCAAACACTGAAAGTTTCATACAATATCTATATCCGTTAAAGCGTGACGACTGGTTGAACTTTTGTGGAGGTGACCTCACTTGACCTTGACCTTAGATGACCTGACCAAACTTTTTTTAAACACAACATGCCAAATTGATGTTGGAAAAGGTATGCTAAATTTCGGCGCCGTTGTTTCGCTATCCGCGGAAGACCTTGGGGGGGTGCGCATATCAATCCCCCCGAGACCGGGCGGGTGAAGTGAACAACAAGTGAAGTGTGTGCTGAATTCCGACCACGAACTTAAGCCCACAAGGTTGCACTTTGCAAGGGTGGATCCAGTAATTATCATTGGGGAAGGGGCGCAGGATAAAAATGCACCCCTTTGGGTTGGAAAGGTGCCAGTTTAGTACACTTCAGGAAACATCATTGTACCCCTCCCCCACTTTGCGAATTTTTCTGCCGAAGGTACACCTCCGAGGAAATGCGCCCCTTTCCGAATGATAATTGCTTGATCCGCCTTTCCCAAGTGCATCCCTGCGGGCTTAAAATACTTCTTAATCCCGCGTTCGGAATTCAACACAAACTTCACTAGCTTCAACATGCGCAGACAAACGTGCCGTATTCCGAACACCGCTGTTCGGTTCGGGGACCACACCGAAAATCACCTGTGTTGTTTGCCAAGTTTATGCCCCAGTGTAGACGGTCTTTAATACATTTGAGCCCAATAAAACATGATTGCACAAAATCACAAGGCTTCACTGGAGCTGTCGTTGCACAAGTTATTAGTAGCCGCTAAAGGCGTAACATTTTGAGCTTTCGAAATTGCCGCCCTGCAGTTGACCAGATATATGATGCAAGGAAGCATAGGAAGCAGCTGTAGACAATTTTTAAAGGAATATCATGTCATGCAATTCGACTTACTCTTGTTCTCCATAATTATCCGCACACTTCGGACTGCAGTGACTGTGAAGCTGTAGCTGGGTAACTCCAGACCGATTGCACAGCAATGGCTGCCGGACGCCGATGGAAAAAATACACGATATGTTCAGCATTTATTCTCATGGTATCCGCAACTTCATAAAACTTGAGACTTGCATTATTTCCCACGATGCCTCGATATAACTACGCATGAATATTGAGAAACTTACTTGGTCCATGACATAAATCCGCAAGATATAGGTTCTCAGTGCCCAAAAACTGCACTCATTCAAAGCATTGAGTCCGATATTTGTCCTTTCGTGAGCAACCTAACGAACATGTTCTCAAACAGTTGTTTTCAGTGTACAAGCTGCTGATTCACTTGCTGAATGTAACGTGACATTCAGCAACCGGCTCGAAGGCCGATTCGGTTATTATAATCTGGTATAAATTGAGCTGAACGCATCAGGGCGCGGACGGCCGCCGAAGGCTGTGCTCGTCACTACCAGCCTCCAGTGCCCGTCGCTGACGTCCAATGGAATGTGTCGGGTTCTTTGAGGAAGGCGTCCGGTCCATCCATTGCCATGGCACATCGGAGTAGTCGCGGAAAAAGTTCAGGTTTAGGTTACAGGCCACTGGCCTGACATGGATGAAAATGGAAAGTACAGATGGAGCTTAGATTTCATGTTGCATTACATTACATTTAGTCATCTTAGACAGTACTGGGAAAGGTGTTTGCTACTTACCCAAGCATGTCCAACCGGATAGTGCTGGCGAAGGAAAACAAAAGCCAGCGTGCTGCACGCGACCAGCTATTTCTATACTTCGGGTTACCATAGTAACCCGAGTAGAGAGATCCACTGTGGTGGATCTCTCAGGTTTGCTTAGCCCTCGCAGTGGAGGGATCAACTTGGCACCTCTGCGCTTTTCTGAAATAACTCAAAACCCGCTCAAAGCATCACTTTGGGGAGTTCTCATATCGTCTGACAATTGATGAGTGTGCACAATGTCAAACATTGAGGTGCAGTCTATTAAGTTCACGAAGACAGGGTCGGAAAAATCAGGTGACGGTTTCGTCTCAGTGCAGTTTATAGATGAACATTGAACATATCTCTCAAACCGTGCAAGATACAGCCCAAAGTGAAATTGAAGTGCATAAAAATGATCAAGATAAAACGAAAAATTCAAACAAAAAGTAACCTCGTGGGAGATAATCAGGCGAAACGGAGATGTCGGCCATGAAAACGCTTTTTGCAACCAATTTTGTCGCTAATGAATATTTTTGAAAAGCAGAAAATATGTAAGGACACATTATAGCCCTCAGTAGTGTTCTAGGTTTCAATTCACCGTCAGACCAGGCCACTAGTGTATGATCCCATACGTGTTGACAATGGAAGCATCGCAGGCGCACTGGGAGCTAACAAACGAAGGAAAACCGGCCAAAACAAAGTACTTTTCCAAGTTGATTGCGGTTCTGGTCAGATTAGAGTTAGGACACTTCATTTGATAATTTTGAATTTTAAACTATGGTTGAAGCAATTTGAAAGCTTTTGAAACATTTTGATTGTTATGTCTCAACACAGTAGGATAACCCGCGATCACCCGTCACCCGCGATCTTTTCCTGAACACTTTTGTTTCAAATGTCGTCAACTCTAACAGTTCACATATTTCGTGATACTCGATCTTCACTTTCTATCTGACGTTGACCCTGGTGCGCGTCACGGTATTAAAAAAAAAGTTTTGTTATTGAAGCACGTATTGTCGAATCTGTGACCTCACGATTTGAAATCGTCTATACTGTCTCACTTTGATTTTTCTTCGAATATATCTCCGTTCCATGGGAAGTCACACGATTATCGCTTCAATGTGTGGGACGCGCAACGATATGGACACACCAACCAGCACTGCCGAAATCATCCTGTGTGTGTCAAGTGCGCATCGGATATGTACTTCTGAGATGCATTATTGTGCGAACTGTGGCAGAGGACAGAACCCTCACACCTCGTATGACCGGACATGCCAAATTTACACAAAAGAGAAGGAGATCATATCAGTTAGGTACACGCAAAAGTCACGTTTCGTGAGGAAAGAGACATTTATGAACAAACTCACCCTAGAATGTCGTGCGCGTCCAAAGTTAGAAATACCACTTTTGCACCAGGTATCACTACACTCCAGGCGGTTGCTGTCCGTGTGAGCCTCAGTGGCCGTCCAGTAACCTTCTGCTTACTGTACCTACCGCCAGGACTTCCTCTCCCCTCGGCAGAGCTTGGACTTTTAATGTTGGAGCTCCCTCCGCCGGTTTTATTTCTAGGGGATTTTAACTGCCATCACATAGCCTGGGGCTGTCTCACGACTAATGGGCGGGGAAGTCTCCTCGAGTGATTTATCGATGCTGAGTCATTATTTCTTTTAAATACAGGCTCGCCCACGTATTTCACTTCACCCTCCGGGGGCACGTCGATCTTAGACCTGAGCCTCTGTTCTCGGCAACGAGCCCAGCATTTTACATGGTCGGCTGACGACGATCGACAAGGAAGCGATCACTTCCAGGTACGGCTGGACTATCGATCTGGAGCTGTCCTGGGCACGAGACCTCTGAGGTGGAACCTCCACAAAGCCGACTGGAGTGAATTCCAGGTCAGATTGCAGGCAAAGCTTACTCCTGACCACAACACTCCACCTTTGGTGGCTACCTTAACAGCGTTAGTCCTGGAGACGGCCACCACACGTGTCCCGATGACGTCTGGGACTCCCCGTCGTACCCCAGTCCCGTGGTGGACCCCGCAGTGACAATACGCTATTCGTGCCAGGAAACCAGCTTTCCGAGCTTTCGATCGCCAGAGTTCAATGACCAACATGATCGCATTTAGGAAAGCTAGGGACTTTGCCCGTCGGACTGTGCGAGACGCTAAGCGATCTTCCTGGCAGATATGTCGGAGGCCTCACCTCATCCACCCCGTCAACGGAGGTGTGGCCACGCATAAAGCGAATCTCTGGCGAATTCTCTCCCGCTCAACTACCCGTCTTGCGAATAGCAGGCGACACAATTTTTTAATCATTTTAAATAGGAAATGAAATTGGCCGTACGCTATCACGACGCAGCAATTCAGGAAATCTTGACCCGGATTTCCTGCGGTATCGCGCTCAGAGTGAAAAAAACTAGACTGGACTTTTCTACATCAAAAAGGCTCGAATACAACGAGCCATTCACTAGGGCCGAACTGATGTCGGCAATTGCTTCGTTGCGGCATGTGTCCGAGGGTTCCGACAGGATTCGCAATGCAATGTTGCGCCACCTGCCACCATGTACACAGGACGTTTTACTGGCCACGCTAAACTCATGGTGGGAAAGGGGGACTTTTCCGGAAGCATGGAGAGAGGCCACTATTATACTTGTTTTAAAGCCACGAAAGGGTGGACAAGATCCACTGCACTATCGCCCTATTTCCTTGACATCGTCTCTCTGTAAATTGAGGGAGAAAATGGTGATTGTTCGTTTGGGATGGTAATTGGAAGACAGAAGCATTTTAGCAAATTGTCAGTGTGCTTTTAGAAAACACCGTGGCACGATGGACAAACTCATCACCCTTGATACTGACATTCGTGCTGCTTTCGTCAAGAAGCAACTTGTTAGTTAGTTAGTTATTTGGGCTTTAGGGCGCGTCGACAACTATGGTCATATTGCGCCCAAAGAAGCAATTTGTTGGAGCAATGTTTTTCGACATTGCGGGTGCATTCGACACGGCGTGGCGTCATGGCATACTTGCAAAAATCCACGAATGCGGCCTCCGTGGTTCTTTTGCGATCTTCCTTCGCAACTATTTAACAGATCGATGATTCCTCGTACGCATTGATAACACATTTTCCGACTGGTTCCAGCAAGTGAATGGGGTGCCGCAGGACGGAGTGCTTAGTGTACCTTTGTTTGCTCTTATTATTAACGACATCGTCTGTACACTGCCAACTTTAGCTTGCTTTTCGCAGACGACTTTTCGATCTGGGCGTCGAGTATTTCAGCGCCGGCGTTAGAGACTACAGCTTGCTGTTTGCCGCTTGGAGCGCTGGGCAAATGTGAGCGGTTTCTGCTCTCCACAGGGAAAACGGTCGCCGTGCATTTCTGCCGATCGCAGAGATGTCCAAATATGGAAATAACATTGTATAAGTCAAGAATCCCTGCAAAACCGGTGATCAGGTTTCTTGGTCTCCTTCTTGACTGTCGCTTGACTTACCAGGAACATTTTAAGATGCTTCATGACAACTGTTTTAGAACTTTGAACATTATTAAGGTTGTCTAACGTACGGCATACGGTGCTGACAGACGAACTTTAATGCTCCTATTTAGATCCTTGGTCCGTTCTAAACTGGATTACGCGTGTTTCGTGTACGACAGTGCTTGTACATCGGCAAAGCGAACGTTGGACACCATCCATCACACCTCGTTGCGCATTGCTACAGGTGCCTTTCGCACGTCACCGGCAGTGAGTTTTCTGATGGAGGCTAGCGAGCCGTGCCTGGCAATCCGCGGTGAGCTGCTTGGCATGCGCTATGCGTGGAAGCTGCGCTAGTTCCCCGACCACCAAACCTATCGGTCGGTGTTTTCCCGACGTACGCTGGCTATGTTTAGAGGGAGGCGACAAGGGACGTCTGCCCCTCTCTGTGTGGGAATCCAAGCCCTCTTCGCGGACGGTGCTATACAATTGCGTGGTGTGACGCGTATGGAATCTTTAAAGACACCTCCCTGGAGACTGGCTACTCCAAATATCGATTTGTCGCTGACATCCCTGAGGAAAGGGGACGTCATTCCTCAAGAGCACAAGCCAAGGGCAATGGAACTTATATCGTCATACCGATATATACGGACGGATCAAAGGCGGACGCTGGTGTTGGTAGCGCCTCTGTAACGAATACCGCAACTCGAACGTTTTCTTTCCCCGCGAATGCTTCAGTCTACACGTCTGAGCTGGTTGCTATCAACAAAGCCCTGAGTTTTATTGAGGTCGGACATGATGAACTGCATGTTATATATAGCGACCCGCTTAGGAGCTTATTGGCGCTAAGGGAGTTTTACCCATCGAACCCATTGGTACAAAGCGTTTTATCTAGACTTACGACACTGAACATGGAAGGTAAACAGGTGGTATTCTGTTGGCCTCCAGGCTACGTGGGAATCAGCGGGAATGAGGGTGCTGACACTGCAGCGAGGCGTGCTGCTCGGGGCACACGATGCGTGGGCACACGATGTCTTCCTCTCCCTGCGAAGGACTTCTTCCCAGGCATTAGGAGCACGGTTTCAAGAAATGGCAGGACAGCTGGGAGTCCATGACATAACAAGTTGAGGAGAATCAAACAGCATTTTGGTGAGTGGTCATCATCGCTACATATAATTAGACGCCATGAGGTGGTACTATGCCGCCTGCGTTAGGCCACACATACAGCACTCATAGATAACTCCTGAGTGGCGACCAAAGGCTACTGTGGCAAAGGTACCACTCCGCACTATCAGTTCAACACATATTGGTTGCATGTCCCTGACTTCCCTATGAGCGAAGACGTCGCTTTGGACGCACTTCAGTCTCGTTACGGGAACTACTGGGTGACGAGTCACCTTTCGTCCGATCAGGACAGCTATTCCGCTTCCTCTCAGAAAGCAAATGTTCTGTAATATTTGCGCCTCACTAATACCATGTTTGGTAGGTGGTGAAATCGTTATGGTTCTACCGTGCATCTTCACCGTAATGAGTTCGATGATGTATTGTACATAAGGCCGTCTCGACTAGTTCTTGCTTGGATAATTCTTTATGACTGACTAAGTTATGGGCGCTGCATGACCACTGCAGTCGATGCACCCCTAAACCCCAATAAACAAACAAACTTACTTACGACTTCGGTAGGTAATGTAGGAATACAGAGTATATTATAAGGCCGACAAGTCGCACTATAATGTTGAATGCATGATATAATATCAGCAGTGGTCTCGTATATATAAGACCGTGCCACAAATTGTTTCACTGATACTTGCATTTTATAAGTAAATGCAGCACCGCTTCACCAGCATACCCCCCTACCCCCCCCCCACCCTTCTTGGGGAACTTTTGACAAGTGTAATATTTTAGTTAAAAATATGCAAGGTGTCTGCTCATATTTGATCAAATGCGCGCTGTTCGTAGACATGCGGTCTTCATAGTTAAGACGTCAATGATGCGATAAAATGGAGGACATCAGAAAACAACAATGGGATATCCACTTATTATGGCCATTTGATGTATTTGTCAGATGTGTTGTTGAGGTTGCGCAATGTGTTATAATTTTGGAAGTTATCTGTTAACGTTGATTATCATTTATAGAACAATTTGGTTCTAACGGTTTCATTTGCATCTGCCATAGCGTCACCAACGTGAAAACATCGAGTGCAAACAAATAAAATGGTGCATCAGACCAAGCCCGGTCCAGGCACGTTCATTTATGCGAAATGTCGGCCCAACTCTACCTGTATCCAAGCTGGGCCCTGAGACCGTAGGGTCTGCCGAAACCAATTCGAACTCTACCGCACAAGCGAACACGGGAGTGTAGGGTATGCGCCCGACATGGAATGTGCCGCATCCAAAACACGCGAACCAAACCCAGTGAACCAAACCCAGTGAACCAAACCCAGTGAACCAAACCCAGTGAACCAAACCCAGTGACGTTGGCGTTCATCTGGTGCGTGACCAGCCGCATCCAGGCGTGTAGGGTACGTCCACCGCATAGGACCGGCCGCATCCAGGCGTGTAGGGTACGTCCACCGCATAGGGCCGGCCGCATCCAGGCGTGTAGGGTACGTCCACCGCATAGGACCGGCCGCATCCAGGCGTGTAGGGTACGTCCACCGCATAGGACCGGCCGCATCCAGGGGTGTGGGGTGCGTCTCAGCACAGGACCGGCTGCATCCACGTGTGTGGGGTACGCACCCGGTACAGGACTGGTCACATCCAGGGGTGTGGGGTGCGTCTCAGCACAGGACCGGCTGCATCCACGTATGTGGGATACGCACCCGGTACAGGACTGGCCACATCCAGGGGTGGTCGGAGTTCAGCATGAGCACGCGATTGGCCTTGAGTTTTGCGTTCACAGCAGCGATGTGGCGGTGTGTCTCCACGAAACGCTCCGCCAGGCTCGGCAGGAACCGGCGCCAGTACTTGGTGACGTTCCCCACTGAAACAGAGCACGCCACTCGCTGAGACGGGTGGTGTGTGTCACGGTATGCAGTCACAACAGAGCTATCGGCGTACTACAGGCTGAGTTAGTTAGTTATTTGGGCCTTAGGGCGCATCTGAGACGAGATATATTGCTGCAGCAGAGCTGTCGGGTGTACTACATGGTGAGAAGGATATATTGTCACAACAGAGCTGTCGGTGTACTACAGGGTGAGAAGGATATACTGTTCCAACAGAGCTGTCGGTGTACTACAGGGTGAGACCGAATATGCTGTCACAACAGAACTGTCGGGTGAACAGGGTGAAACGTTGAAACGGGATATAACTGCCACTACAGAGCTGTCGGTGTACTACAGGGTGAGAAGGATGTACTGCCACAGCAGAGCTGAGAGCTGTCGGTGTACTACAGGATGAAACAGGATGTACTGCCACAGCAGAGCGGTCGGTTTAATATAGGGTGCTACAGGATATATTGCAGCTACATAGCTGTTGGTGTACCTCATGGTAGGGTAGAATATATTGTCAAGATATAGATGTTGGTGTACCTCATGATAGGGTAGACTATATTGTCAAGGCATAGCTGTCGGCGTACTACAGGATGAGACGGGACATATTGGAGAAGTTGACAGTGGAAGCAGGATAGATGTAGTGTACTGGAGTACTGCAGTGTAGTGTAGTGGAGCTTGTAGGAGATACAGGACTTTAGCAAAACTTTTTGGTGAAGTTCCGCATAAACGTCTAATTGACCACCTGGATCAGCATGGGTTTATTGGAACGTTCTAGGCTGGATTGAACCATGGTTAAAGGAGAAAAGCAAAGGGTAATGTTCAATGGATGCAAACCTGAATCGAAGGATGTTCTACGTGGGGCACCATAGGGATCCGGTCGAGGTCCACTTTCCTTTATCATGTTTTGGAACAACATTGAGGTAGGGCTGATAAATATCGCGAAGCTATATTTGGCCGAAAGTATGTGCAACTTCTAGCGCTCCTCGTCATTTGACCCTGAGTTGGACCTTGAAGATTAAGTGTTATTGAAGCAACAATCATCGATACCATGGAACAAAGGACAGTCTAATGTTGAAACCAGCGTCGGCCAAATATATGGGCAGCTTTCGCTGTTCTAGCGACCCCTAGTTTCACCTTGAGTTTGACCATGAATGAAAACTGTTATTGAGACAAAATTACGATCATCCCAGACCAAGTTACGGTCTGCAGGTTGAAAATGTTTTGTTTTTATATGTATGTAAGCAACTTTCGCCTTTTTAGCACTTCTCGTCGTTTGACATTGAGCCAGGGGTGCCGTTTTGTTTACTTTTAGGATGGTTCAAGCCATCCCAGCTTTCTTTTGAGTCGCCCCAATAAGTATTTGAGCCATCCAATGGTTCTCAAATAGAAAATAAGACGCATTAGAGCAACAGTGCAAGTTGCAAGCATGTCCAAATATGAGCAGTCATTATTTTGTTGATGCATCCGCACATAAAAACTTGAAACTAGCAATCATCGCTCGTCATGTGCCAAACTAGCAATCATCGCTCGTCATGTGCCAAACGTTCGTCTTCTGTTTACGCAGGATGCGTACGTAGAGCCTGTCTAAAGTCGGAGAGGGGGCGTCTTCCTGGACTGTGGAGACGATCCCCGCAACAAAATGGATGCGTGGCATGCGTCCGCCGCATACAGTACGGTGGCGACGCCGTTCGATTTGACGAGAACGGGGTGTAGTTGGAGTTCAACCAACAAACCCAGCTTGTCGTATGCGTAAATGCGTAGGATGAGGTATTCTGGGAAACGCACAGCAAATAGCAGGATCTCTATGTTAGTGCAGGCTTTGTGAGCCCATAACGGCATTCATATTTTGCGCATTTTGTATCTGCCACGTCAAATATAATACGCCTCATATACGATCAAGACATGATATATTCCTTTTTATGTGCTCAGTACGGGTTTCCAGGAATCACGAACTGCTATCGAGGCAGGAATCACTGTCATGCCGGAATGGGATATATCGTGAACCTGGTCTTGGCCGAATACATTAATAACTTTCGCCTTTCTACCGTTACTCGCTATTTGACCTTGAGCTTAACCCTGACGTTGACAGTCACGTGATATTGAAACAAAAATTGCTGTCACTCCAAGACAAAAGACGGTCTGCACTGTGAAACTGGTTGGGCAAAATGCTTGGGGAACTTTCGCTGGTCCAGCATTCCCTACCATTTGACCTTAAGTTTGACCTTGAAGGCTAACTGCTATCGAGACAAAGACCACTGTCATCATGAAGCAAGAGACTGTGTACGTCTTGCAACCCGTTTTGATCGAATATATGGCTGATTTTCGCCGTTCTAGCACTTCTCGTCGTTCAGCCTTGAGTTTGACCCTGAAGATCAACTGTAATCGAGACTAAAATAACTACCACCCTGGAAATAGACGGACTACATGTTGAAGCTGGTCTTGGTCGCTTATGTGAATAACTTTCCCCGTTCTAGTGTGCCCCGTCTTTTGACCTGGGTGTTTAATGGTGTTGAGATAAGGTAGCAAATATCAATATAAATAGCATTTTGCTCATATTAAGTCGGGAAAGTTTAAATTATTCAAAAGACACAATTATATTTCGGCTTCGGGCCTTCCTCAGGATACACAGTTTTTACAGAAATAGAGTACATCATTAAGCAGAACATTACGATATTTTATGAAACGCGCGCCGAAGATCGTACCGCCAAAATAATCAGCCCACACCCCAGAAGGAAAGTATTAATGAAAAAAGATCTACATATATCATTTAGCAACGTAGCTAGACGGATCCAAATCACCCACACCTACTCATCAACAAATTCATTAATTGGGAGATAAGTATGTCCTAATTATTTTCGAGTTAAATATATCACTTATTTATATAAGTGTGTCGCTTGTATTGACTTGCCCGCTTACTTTGAACAAAAGGCTATTTATATTAAAATCTGTTTGTGATCTTTGAATTCGATTTTTAAAGTCAACGAGTATCGTAAAGTGAACCTTGAATTCGTACATAACTCGGCAAGATTAACCTTCATCTAGGTTTTGGTTGGAATTGGAGCTAGCATTTGAACTCGAATACGAATACGCCGCTAATTTCACAGACGTCATATGTGGAGTGGAGGCATCGGGCGAACACTGAAAGGGATTGTCCTCTAGGTGACTCGGAATGTAAGTTGGAGGGTCAAACCTTAACCGATAATCTATGAATGAATACAGCGAGTTCAAATACAAACGCCCATGACGTAGTTCCAAGAGCGCCGCTGTTGGAACTGCCCCCCCCGCTAATTTCGACCTACTGTTGACTTCGGCTAACTGCTATTTGCTGCTCGACAGCGAGCAGACGGCGGGTTAGATCACGGACCGGACCGTCCAGTTACACACAGGACGTGTACTGGAAGCAGTCGCATCGTATAATTATTTGACAAGTGTCATCATGCCTTAATGTGAATGAAGTGTCACAATGCCATTATGTCGAGTTGGACCCTCGTAATATTGTTCAGGAGCGTGTCAGACCACCCGGGGAGCACGCAGATCATGATCCGACTGAGTTCCCAATCACGTGTCCGCATGGTCCACATACATGCGTTAATGCGATCCACAGTGCGTGCATCCCACGGGATCACAGGGGATGGGCCCTCACCAACCAAACTTGCAGCACTCATTGCCTCCATGCATTGGGACCCACTAATAATGTTCAAACCTCTCCACCCATGGTGCATGCAATGCTTGTGCACCGACACTGAAGCGCTCCTGGTATGTCTTAATGGCGATGGAAGTACATGAAATAAAATAGTCAACACCAGTCATGCGCCTCCTAATTGCAATCTTCATAGCGAAACGCAAAGACGAGCAGATAGAGAGTTAGAGACAGAAAGAGAGGAGCCAGGGCGAGAGCGCGCGCGCGCGAGAGAGAGAGAGAGAGAGAGAGAGAGAGAGAGAGAGAGAGAGAGAGAGAGAGAGAGAGAGAGAGAGAGAGAGAGAGAGAGAGAGAGAGAGAGAGAGAGAGAGAGAGAGAGAGAGAGAGAGAGAGAGAGAGAGAGAGAGAGAGAGAGAGAGAGAGAGAGAGAGAGAGAGAGAGAGAGAGAGAGAGAGAGAGAGAGAGAGAGAGAGAGAGAGAGAGAGAGAAAGAGAGAGAGAGAGAGAGAAAGAGAAAGAGTGGGAGAGGTGGAGGGACCTAGTGCACATGATACACAGGATTGCATTAGCTCGACGATGAGGGAAGCGTGTCTGTTTTAGCCAAGTCAGGTAATCAGCGGGGCGAATCGGATGACTTCGATGACGTCTCACGGGTGTCATCCATGCCATTCGACGCGACACTCTTGACGATGTGCAGAGGCGCATCCAGGAGAGCGGACGAAAGGGCATATGGCGGTGCATTCGGTCCACTATGGGCGAAGCCAATGCTATCGTAAGGCTCCTGGCGTCACGCCTGATCAGCTGAATGATTATTGTGTGGGCGTTGGACTTTTGGGGGGATTGTGGTCAGAGTTTGCAGGCGAGGTTGGTATACATTGCAGGGTTCGTCAGAGTACTTCTACATTGCAGGCGAGGTTGCTGGTCAGAGTACTTCTCCGAGCCTAGCCTGCCGTTTGCCGCGAGTGGGTGTCTGTGCATTCTGCCTAGTACCACTGTCCCTCTCCGAGCTGCGTGCCATCGTGTTCGGCATGAACAGCTCGTCCGCCTGCGGTGGGGACGGCATCAGCGGAGTATGATGCGGCTTAGCTTTGACGTCATTGGCGGCGTGCTTCTGCATTTGGTCAACTACAGTCCCACCACTGCCGACGTCCCCATTTCCTGGAAGCACCCTTTAGTGTGTCCCATCTTTACATTCGGTGATCCTACCAGCCCATCCAACTACCGGCCCATCCATATTGTCCCGGTAATTGTCAAAATTGTGGAGCGTGTAGTTCACCAGCAGTTCTACGCCTACCTATCCAACAACCACCTCCCCTCTCCTACCCAGCACGGTTTCGTCCCCGTCACTCAACGAAGACCGCGCTGACATCTATATCCGACCAGATCCTATCGGTCAATAACTGTGGGGAGATGTTCCTCCTTTGCCTCCTGGAGTTGAGCAAATGCTTTGATGCGATCGACCATTCAAAGGTCTTGACCAAATTAAGCCAGCACGGCGTCGACACTTCGGCTTATTTCCAAAATCATTCCCAGAGCGTTTTCCTCACTGACAATCTGGGTCGTAGCATAACATCTATGTCCCTTCCTTACAATATCGCTTTTGTCAATGCTCATCTCTCGGCCCTTGCTCTACTGCGTCTTCTCCAACGGCAGCAGTCTGTCCGCTGAGGGCGCAGTAATCGTTCAGTTTGCAGATGACACACATTTTGGTCACCGGAAACAAAACTCGCATGCGAAGTGTCGCTGCCGAGTCCTGGCCACGTCCTGGCCTCTCTTGACATTTGGTTCCGTGGAATCGGTCTAAAAGAAAATGCAGAGAAAACCCAGCTTATGGTCTTTGGCAGCCAACAAAATTTATGCAATCTTCCCAACTTCAAGGTAGCGTTTCGCGATGAACATTTGTCACCTTGTTCGGAAGTAAAAAACCTAGGACTTACTTTTGATCGCACCCTCAGCTGGGACTCGCAATTTCTAACATTGCCAGACGATGCTTCGGAATTTCGGCCGGTCTGTCGCATCTCAGAGGCTACCTGCCACCATCTGTCATATTGGTGCTCATCAATGAATTGGTACTCTCTCAGATTCGGTACTGGATTTCGGTGTACTGTAATATTACCAAATAGAATATGTCTCGGATTGAAACAAAATATTATTATGGAGCAAAAGTTGTTTTCGGACGAACTAAATTTGACCATGTCACGGATCTGTTAAAGCGCCTTGGCTAGATGAGCCTGGAGGACTTGGTCTCGTACCACATGCTGTGCCTGGTTCACAAGGTGCACCGTCTGCGGGAGCCGGCTTCGTTAGCCGGTACCATTTCCACAGTAGCCGAACGCCGTGACCGCCACATCTGTTAGTGCCCGGACCTGTACGTCCCCAGATCGCGGACGGAGATGGGCAGGCGACGTTTTTGTTCTCGAGGCCCGGTCCGGTATAACGAGCTGCCGCACGAGCTCAAGCGACTGCCAGTTCACCTATTCAATCGCCGCCTTAGGCAGCATTTGTGCGTGGGACTGGACTGACTGCCCTGATCGTGCTTGTCGACTTGTGATCATACTTGCTGACTTTTGGTCATCATTGCTGACTTCTTATCGTACTTGCTGACTCTTTCCGTGCCGCTGGTATAAACAATTGCTATATGTTTTCATGTGCGCCTGTGACAGCCCATGAGATCATGAAAACATTATTTGCTAATGCCCTTTGTTTTAAAACTCGACAATAGCCACGAGTCTATTGTTGGTGGTCTGAATATACGTGCTTGTGTTTGTGTTTGTCCTTGGGTCAGTGTAGCTATGACGTACAGGACATCACCTAGCAGTGCCCGCCGCTGTTCCATCCATAGCGGGCCTCTGTCTTGCAGTCGGTGGTGCACGCGACCACCAATGGTTTGATCTGATCGTCACCGGTGTACGCCAGGCGTCCATCTATTAGTAGAGGTTTTTGAAAGGTCAGATGTCCTCTCCAATAGCAAAGCCCGGCTCTTTGGGAGCTGAGTAGAACTTCCCAGACCCATTTCAGCTCAGCCCACCCTGACGATATGGCTGCACATCTCAGGAACAATTAGTCAACTCTATCAGCCAGTTATGCCCGTTAGGGAGGAGCATATCTAGCAAGCCGAAGTGAAAACCCACACATTATATGTTGATTGACCTGCCCGATGCCTATTTGCGCTCTTCGAACCAGTAACGTCTCATCTAGCCAATGCGATCCTATTCCTTTCATGGCATGGGTGGAGACTGGTTGCCGAATGTGGAAGTTCTGTGGGGCCCTGTTCGAGACGCAATTATCATGAAGCCTGTGCCATATGCATTGCATGCAGATATGACCATTGACCAGGTGGCAGCTTTTGCCCTGTCGCTCGTATGTAGAGTGGAACGTGCCTTTATGTTGCCCATTGGGTTGTGTTGACTCAGAGACGACGACTGGTTGATCATTACAATTACACGATTTAAGGTATTGTAAGGCAGGGTGCGTAGCTCGAAGCTGCATAGCTACACAGGTGCATAAGTTCCTCCAGATGAGTCATCACCTTTCCGGGGCATGGGGGATCGTGTAACTGACGAAGTCTGATCAACAAAGACAACCTAATCAGAGCTCATTCACTCGGTGGACACTTACCGATACCTTGCGGCAATTGGATTGGCTCTCTGGCCACTATGATGCTATCAGCTAGAATCTGACATAATAGAGTGAGTCACGGGCGTTACATGATCCTAATTCCGTTGTCGAAGAACCCTCAAAACCCCTAAAAACAACAACAAACACAAAGCACAAACCAGTTGCCTAAGGTGCGATGGGTCATTGGTGGATAAGTTGTAAAATTATTGGTGAGGCCCAATGCATGGAAGCAATGAGTGTGCTAATTTCGTTGGTGAGGCCCATCCCATAGGGCTCATGTTAAGAGAGCATGTAGTTGCTGGGGACAAAACAAAGATGGCGGGCCCAAGCCGCACTAAAAGTGTAGGAAGCTCCACCCCTGGATGGGGACATACGTGGCTCACATTCCTCATCCAGTCACGACTGGCTGCTCCTTTGCATGAGGTGGCCACGGCGGAGACTGGAGCTTACTTTCTGGCTACGATGGCTGTTGGACGTGGGCGGAATAACCACCGAGGATTCTCTGGGTCGTAGACCACAAAATGGACATTAACTGCAACGGCGTTCATATGTAGTAAAGAATCAGCTTTGAATGTGGCTTGTGCTCCGAATGGACCGCCGCTGCTGTTGCTGAGGATAGGATCTGTCATGTCGGTCACGGCACCTCCAGCTACCAATATAAATGTAGAGGCAGCACCCAGAGGTTATGCACTTCCGCTTTAATTCAGACATACTTTGCAGATGCCAACGCACACAATTGCACAAAAACCCACATAGGCCTTTGTTGTGTGTCTCTCACAGGTCAGCACATACTGCGTCCAGCAGTTGCGGCATACAGCAGCAGTTGCAAGCGGAGTGCACCAACATTATGTATCGAAGCTCCACAAGCGTCCTCGCTCCTGCTTATGGCACGGCAGCCCGAGAGCTGCGACAAAATGACAGCACCATGAGCAGAAGAGCTGACAAAAGCTCCATCTTTGTCGTGCTGGATAAAATAGATTACCTAGGGAAGGTACGATAAATTCTGCCGTATTAGACGACGTCCTGACAAATCACCAGAGATCCCACACAGGACTAAAAGTTAATGCTAACAAGCTCATTCGTGCAGCCAATGCCGAAGTAGATGTGCATTTACAGAGGTTGGTGAACATAGCCCGATTTATTTATACGGCAACATAAACCTATAGTAGCACAGATTCTTACACCAACATATTAAGTCGTCAAAAGCCTGATCGAAATAATTGCTCCATGTCTCCCCTCCAAATCCACGATGCGATCAATGAAAATGTGTTGGGGTGCAAAGCAACCCACGGGTATTCTGGTTATTCTATTCTGGCATTCTAGATGTAGAAAGTCTTTTCACTGATGTCCGGTTGGAAAGGACGATACAAATTAAACTGCAATATGTTTACAACCCTGATATGCTCAGACCGCCAAAGCTTCCCAAAGGCGTTATAGAGGACTTCTTGCTGCGAGCATGCGCATAGACGCGCCCTTTATATGCCCCGAAGGTAACCTATACTTACAGGTGGATGGTGTGGCCATGGGCTCCCCGTTAGGTGTACTGTTCACGCAAGCTTACATGTGTACAGCGGAAAGTGAGGTTATGCAGTGCCCTAACGCCAGGCCTCCAATGTATTACACGTACGTGGATGATGTTTTTCTCAACGTGGATACCGATGAGAGCTTAAACTCAATGCAGCAGGAAGTAAGGGATCATTCAGGATTGAATGTTAGTACAGACTGTGGTGCGGCAAGGAAGCTACCCTTCTGAGGTTGTATGGTGGACAAAAGTGGCGGGAACGTAGATACAGAAATTCACGTGAAAATAACGCCCGCTTTTCCTCCCTGCATTAAATTCGTTTCGCAAAACGAGCCAAATTTACTGCAGCCGCAGTAGCTCTTGCAGAGATGACGGGAAGCATTACCTATGACAGAGCCATTACATTCGCTGTGCTGCTGACCGCATCGAACACGGTTATTCAATAGGACTACATTGTGATAAAACCTTGTTGGGCGAGTTTTTGGCCCAAATTGAACCTGTTGCAAATTGATTAGGCGGTACAAAGTAATGAGACCAGGCAGGATCGGGCAAGACCGGAAGAGCCGCTCAAATTGAAACAAATTTTCACGTAAAGTATAAGTACTGCAACATGTAATTTGTATTGCTGATGGCGGCAGACGTAATCTAATATTTATCCTGGTGTTCTACAACTCAATTGCGCTCAATTTCATCAGTTAGTTCGAGCACACATTCGATCGACCGTGACCAGTGAATACTGCGCCGGTCTAGTTCGTCCGTCCGTCCACCGGGCTGGCCTGCTTACGATGCAGGGCTGCATATGGAGCGTCGATGATTTGATGAGCCTCGCCAGTGTGGTACGATCGATCGCGCCTGCGAGCCAGGCGCCGCGTATGCCGCCCCGTCCCGAGTGGCTCGTCCCATCCGTCGCGCTGCACCCCCACATTATGACATATGTCCCGCACGTCCGCTGCACCTTCACATTATGACACATGTCCCGCACGTCCGCTGCACCTCCACATTATGACATATGTCCCGCACGTCCGCTGCACCCCCACATTATGACATATGTCCCGCACGCCCGCTGCACCCCCACATTATGACATATGTCCTGCACGTCCGCTGCACCTTCACATTATGACACATGTCCCGCACATCCGCTGCACCTCCACATTATGACATATGTCCCGCACGTCCGCTGCACCTTCACATTATGACACATGTCCCGTACGTCCGCTGCACCTCCACATTATGACATATGTCCCGCACGTCCGCTGCACCCCCACATTATGACACATGTCCCGCACATCCGCTGCACCTCCACATTATAACACATGTCCCGCACGTCCGCTGCACCTCCACATTATGACACATGTCCCGCACGTCCGCTGCACCTTCACATTATGACACATGTCCCGCACGTCCGCTGCACCTCCACATTATGACATATGTCCCGCACGTCCGCTGCACCTTCACATTATGACACATGTCCCGTACATCCGTTGCACCTCCACATTATGACACATGTCCCGCACGTCCGCTGCACCTTCACATTATGACACATGTCCCGCACGTCCGCTGCACCTCCACATTATGACACATGTCCCGCACGTCCGCTGCACCTACACATTACGACACATGTCCCGCACGTCCGCTGCAGCTACACATTATGACACATGTCCCGCACGTCCGCTGCACCTCCACATTATGACACATGTCCCGCACGTCCGCTGCACCTACACATTATGACACATGTCCCGCACGTTCGCTGCACCTCCACATTATGACATATGTCCCGCACGTCCGCTGCACCTCCACATTATGACACATGTCCCGCACGTCCGCTGCACCTTCACATTATGACACATGTCCCGCACGTCCGCTGCACCTCCACATTATGACACAAGTCCCGCACGTCCGCTGCACATTCACATTATGACACATATCCCGCACGTCCGCTGCACCTCCACATTATGACATATGTCCCGTATGTCCGCTGCACCTCCACATTATGACACATGTCCCACACGTCCGATGCACCTCCACATTATGACATATGTCCCGCACGTCCGCTGCACCTCCACATTATGACATATGTCCCGCACGTCCGCTGCACCTCCACATTATGACACATATCCCGCACGTCCGCTGCACCTCCACATTATGACATATGTCCCGTATGTCCGCTGCACCTCCACATTATGACACATGTCCCACACGTCCGCTGCACCTCCACATTATGACATATGTCCCGTATGTCCGCTGCACCTCCACATTATGACACATGTCCCACACGTCCGATGCACCTCCACATAATGAGATATGTCCGGCACGTCCGCTGCACCTCCACATTATGACATATGTCCCGCACGTCCGCTGCACCTCCACATTATGACATATGTCCCGCACGTCCGCTGCACCTCCACATTATGACATATGTCCCGCACGTCCGCTGCACATCCACATTATGACACATGTCCCACACGTCCGCTGCACGTCCACATCATGACACATGTCCCGCACGTCCGCTGCACCTCCACATTGTTACACATGTCCCGCACGTCCGCTGCACCTCCACATTATGACATATGTCCCGCACGTCCGCTGCACCTACACATTATGACACATGTCCCGCACGTCCGCTGCACCTCCACATTGTTACACATGTCCCGCACGTCCGCTGCACCTCCACATTATGACACATGTCCCGCACGTCCGCTGCACCTCCACATTATGACACATGTCCCGCACGTCCGCTGCACCTCCACATTATGACATATGTCCCGCACGTCCGCTGCACCCCCACATTATGACACATGTCCCGCACATCCGCTGCACCTCCACATTATGACACATGTCCCGCACGTCCGCTGCACCTACACATTATGACACATGTCCCGCACGTCCGCTGCACCTCCACATTATGACATATGTCCCGCACGTCCGCTACACCTCCACATTATGACATATGTCCCGCACGTCCGCTGCACCTTCACATTATGACACATGTCCCGCACGTCCGCTGCACCTCCACATTATGACACATGTCCCGCACGTCCGCTGCACCTTCACATTATGACACATGTCCCGCACGTCCGCTGCACCTCCACATTATGACACAAGTCCCGCACGTCCGCTGCACATTCACATTATGACACATATCCCGCACGTCCGCTGCACCTCCACATTATGACATATGTCCCGTATGTCCGCTGCACCTCCACATTATGACACATGTCCCACACGTCCGATGCACCTCCACATTATGACATATGTCCCGCACGTCCGCTGCACCTACACATTATGACACATGTCCCGCACGTCCGCTGCACCTCCACATAATGAGATATGTCCGGCACGTCCGCTGCACCTCCACATTATGACATATGTCCCGCACGTCCGCTGCACCTCCACATTATGACATATGTCCCGCACGTCCGCTGCACCTCCACATTATGACATATGTCCCGCACGTCCGCTGCACATCCACATTATGACACATGTCCCACACGTCCGCTGCACCTCCACATCATGACACATGTCCCGCACGTCCGCTGCACCTCCACATTGTTACACATGTCCCGCACGTCCGCTGCACCTCCACATTATGACATATGTCCCGTACGTCCGCTGCACCTTCACATTATGACACATGTCCCGCACGTCCGCTGCACCTCCACATTATGACACAAGTCCCGCACGTCCGCTGCACATTCACATTATGACACATATCCCGCACGTCCGCTGCACCTCCACATTATGACATATGTCCCGTATGTCCGCTGCACCTCCACATTATGACACATGTCCCACACGTCCGATGCACCTCCACATTATGACATATGTCCCGCACGTCCGCTGCACCTCCACATTATGACACATGTCCCGCACGTCCGCTGCACCTCCACATAATGAGATATGTCCGGCACGTCCGCTGCACCTCCACATTATGACATATGTCCCGCACGTCCGCTGCACCTCCACATTATGACATATGTCCCGCACGTCCGCTGCACCTCCACATTATGACATATGTCCCGCACGTCCGCTGCACATCCACATTATGACACATGTCCCACACGTCCGCTGCACCTCCACATTGTTACACATGTCCCGCACGTCCGCTGCACCTCCACATTATGACACATGTCCCGCACGTCCGCTGCACCTCCACATTATGACACATGTCCCGCACGTCCGCTGCACCTCCACATCATGACACATGTCCCGCACGTCCGCTGCACCTCCACATTGTTACACATGTCCCGCACGTCCGCTGCACCTCCACATTATGACATATGTCCCGTACGTCCGCTGCACCTCCACATTATGGCACATGTCCCGCACGTCCGCTGCACCTCCACATTGTTACACATGTCCCGCACGTCCGCTGCACCTCCACATTATGACATATGTCCCGTACGTCCGCTGCACCTTCACATTATGACACATGTCCCGCACGTCCGCTGCACCTCCACATTATGACACAAGTCCCGCACGTCCGCTGCACATTCACATTATGACACATATCCCGCACGTCCGCTGCACCTCCGCATTATGACATATGTCCCGTATGTCCGCTGCACCTCCACATTATGACACATGTCCCACACGTCCGATGCACCTCCACATTATGACATATGTCCCGCACGTCCGCTGCACCTACACATTATGACACATGTCCCGCACGTCCGCTGCACCTCCACATAATGAGATATGTCCGGCACGTCCGCTGCACCTCCACATTATGACATATGTCCCGCACGTCCGCTGCACCTCCACATTATGACATATGTCCCGCACGTCCGCTGCACCTCCACATCATGACATATGTCCCGCACGTCCGCTGCACCTCCACATTGTTACACATGTCCCGCACGTCCGCTGCACCTCCACATTATGACATATGTCCCGTACGTCTGCTGCACCTCCACATTATGGCACATGTCCCGCACGTCCGCCCCCGACCAACAGCCGAGCGGTGGGCCGGACTCGCACCAGGTGACCAGTCCATGTGACCAGTCCGGACTCGCACCAGGTGACCGGTCCAGATGACCAGTCCGGACCTGCACCAGGTTACCAGTCCAGGTGACCAGTCCGGACTCGCACCAGGTTACCGGTCCAGATGACCAGTCCGGACTCGCACCAGGTTACCAGTCCATGTGACCAGTCCGGACTCGCACCAGGTTACCAGTCCAGGTGACCAGTCCGGACTCGCACCAGGTGACTAGTCCAGGTGACCAGTCCGGACTCGCACCAGGTGACTAGTCCAGATGACCAGTCCGGACTCGCACCAGGTGACTAGTCCAGGTGACCAGTCCGGACTCGCACCAGGTGACTAGTCCAGGTGACCAGTCCGGACTCGCACCAGGTGACTAGTCCAGATGACCAGGCCGGACTCGCGCCAGGTGACCAGTCCAGGTGGATGTGGATAGACTTGCTGGCTGGTCAAACACTATTCACTGGTCTGTCATAGTGACACACTGCAATGTTCAGCATAGTGCATCGGCTTCTTCCAGCCACTCAGCCATCTGTTGTGCGCTGTTTCACATTAGGCAGCTGCCGCACCGCAGATATCAAAGTAATCTGCACTGGCTGGAAGTGATATGGCAGCAACGTTCACCATAATCTGCACTGGCTGGAAGTGATATGGTAGCAACGTTCACCATAAGCTTCACTGGCTGGAAGTGATATGGTAGCAACGTTCACCATAATCTGCACTGGCTGGAAGTGATATGGTAGCAACGTTTACCATAATCTGCACTGGCTGGAAGTGATATGGCAGCAACGTTTACCATAATCTGCACTGGCTGGAAGTGATATGGCAGCAACGTTCACCAGCTTCACGTACATTTAATCTCATCATCAGTAATCATGCAGGATTGTGGCGACTGTTAATGGAACTGTGAAAATTATCCCGATGTGTTCTGCCTTTGACCATCATATCGATATTGGCATAAACTAGGTAGAACAACTTTTAAGTGAAGATTAGCAACGTTAATCCCCTCCAGACTTCTTCAGGCAGTACGCCAGCTGTCATGTGGTCGTATAATAGCCATATTATATATGATAACGATGATGTAATAATCCACTACCTGCATGTAGGGATGTACGAAGGAAATTAGTTGGAAGGCGATCACGGTGCAAAAGTCAATAACCGCAAGGTGTCCTTCATTCGTAGACATTCTCGCCAGGAGACTTCGAGACTTAGGCGGAAGACAAAATGCACAACGCATGCCAACATTAAGTTCCTCTCCGCATGCAAGTTCCTCCCCTATATCCGCCATTTCTTCTCTTCAGACTCTTATAAGGAGCGAAACATGTGTCAAGAGCATATTACATTGTGCATGTATGATCTGAAGATTAATTTCCAATGAGGAAAAAAAATCCAAGGCTCCACCATCCATCACTGTTTGTTTTAGCCCTCCCTAGTGGAGGTAGGAGGTTGATGCAACCCCTTAAGGTTTGTCGTGGATGACTTCCGAACGGCTCAACAGAACTCAGTGAATTTTTTCAGTGTCCCCTGGGGCGTCGTTTTTGCGCTTTGGGTACCTTTTCGTGAGGTCATGTCAGTTTACGGAGTTATGACATCATAAAGGAGAACACCTCCGACGAATTTTGAACGAAATCGCGGATTACTGCATCTTGACATCACATTCTTACCTGGAGCGACACATTGTGTGCGGCTTGGGCTAATATATGCCTGGATAGATATCCGGACATTGTTCCCGTACCATTCCAAGCTCATTCAAGGTCATTGATCTATGATGACCTATGATGAACTCATTTTGATTGGCACTATATCTAGTGCTATTTTAAGTCAAGAATCTGGTTTTGCCCTCCATTTTTACTGTGGTGGGTGAAAGCAGTGGTTTTTAACCAGCATTCTATCAAGTTTTCAGCTGCGTGGTCGGCACTTGGCCTGACCTGACCCGTAACGTATGCTTAAAATGGAGCTTAAGATATGCCATTACATCCATATGACATAGACGAACACCCAGATGATAATTAAACGTGTATGTCTGTTGCAGTTTAGGAGGCGCTTGCGATCAAATTGTGAGATGTCTCGATATGCGGAAATCTGAGCTTTGACCTAACTGAAGTCACCTATGACACACAGGTACAAAAATCGGGTGTTAATCGCGAAATCTCATGCCATCCCACGCACCCAGTTTTTGCTGTGTCTCTCTGGTACGTTTCTGGTACGTGGTAGTCACACTGCCTTATTGTCACTGTTTCTTACTGTCACACCGCCTTGTTGTCATACTGCCTTATTGTCACACAGTCTTATTGTCACACTGCCTTATTGCCATATTGCCTTATTTTCACGCCGCCTGACTGCCTCAATGCCGTATTGCCATACTGCCGTATTGCCATACTGCCGTAATGCCATACTGCCGTATTGCCGTACTGCCGTATTGCCATACTGCCGTATTGCCGTACTGCCGTATTGCCATACTGCCGCATTGCCATACTGCCGTATTGCCATACTGCCGTATTGCCATACTGCCGTATTGCCACACTGCCGTATTGCCATACTGACGCATTGCCACACTGCCGCATTGCCATACTGCCGTATTGCCATACTGCCGTATTGCCACACTGCCGTATTGCCATACTGCCGTATTGCCATACTGCGTATTGCCATACTGCCGCATTGCCATACTGCCGTATTGCCATACTTCCGTATTGCCATACTGCCGTATTGCCATACTGCCGTATTGCCATACTGCCGTATTGCCATACTGCCGTATTGCCATACTGCGTATTGCCATACTGCAGCATTGTCACACTGCCGTATTGCCATACTGCCGTATTGCCATACTGTCGTATTGTCATACTGCCGTATTGCCATACTGCCGTATTGCCGTACTGCCGTATTGCCGTACTGCCATATTGCCGTCCTGCCGTATTTTCACTCCAATTACGCCCTGGCATTTTGCATTACATTTACACCTTGCATGTACATGCTATAGAAGGGAAATTCAGGAACAACGTAGCCCTCATTCCCAAAAATCGGAATATACCATATAGCAGCATCCCCTGGTAGAACATTACGTATTTTTGTATTACCAACAAGTAAATGGATTGTCACGACGATAAGCTTCCCGATATCTTACGATCAAACTTGAGGAACAAACTTTATTCAGATCTCCAAGTTGCAGAATTCCCTTCCCCCTCAAACAGGAAATTGGCTGAGGAGACTGCACAAAAGAATGGCTAACTTAGTGTTCCTTGATTATGCACTTACACTTATGGAAGAAGGGTCCCCGCACAATGTTCCCAGACACACCGTCTGGCGTCGGGGACGAAGTCTCTAGATCCAGCATCTTCACACATGGTTTAACACCCGACTTCCGAGATCCTCGTGCATGAATCAAGGTGACGAATCGATTGACAATATTGTGCTATACTTACCACGAGTGTTGATGTTTCGGTGAACACTCCAGAAAAATTCCTCGCCGATCATTCGCTTGCTGCAGGTTATCTCGTGCTGATGATACGCCCT